>APFE031009815.1:45906-75247 GCA_000404065.3 Pinus taeda | reverse complement strand
TAAACATTAGCATAAAACAATTATGATCCATGACCACCTAGTCAAACACACACACACACACACACACACACACACACATATATATATATATACATGTGAACACTAGCACAAAAAAATCCTAACAACCTTGTCAGTCAATGACATACATACATATATGCATATATAAGCATCAACATAATCATAGTCACAACACACTTACCATATCTCATAAGGTCTAGGTTAAGAAAACTCCCTTTATCTGTGCACAACATGCACAACATTGAGAGCAATAGTTCCCAACTTAGCCAAGGCATATGACGCCTCAAGTCCATTTACTTTCCTTTCCTACTACCTTTCTCATGATTGTTCTGCCATCGTTCATTTATCCCAATGGACCCATCCAATCCAATACACTATCATACTCTTGCCTTCAGCTGACCTTACGCATGCACCGGGCTTCATCCAAGTCTCACATTACTTATTAGGTTTCATTAAGCTCTCTCGAGCTTCATTAAATTCCTCCTTACCAACCAATTCCAAAGACCCCAAAACATAAAAGATAAGAACAAAGACAAACATGAAGACCAATAGCAATAATACACCACAAACCAAGCACAACCAAATCAAAAAGACCGAAGCACAAACTAGCAACAACACCATGATTCAACCCCTAGGGTTCCCAGTGCCTCCAAGGGAAAGTTCAACCTGAGTCTTCTTCAAGATTTCACGGCAGTCTCTTATGCCATGCAATCCCCTGCATCATACTACCATAAACACATAACTGGCAGTGCATAAATAAATATACAATATACCAGTTACCTTACATTGTCATGAAAAGCACAATGTATTATAACTAAACACATTTATGCCATCTCTAAAGGAAGTCCAATTTCCTTGATAGATCCAGCTATAACTGGAAACCAACTATTATTTATATAAACAAATCAACTATTGCCTTGTCATGCTAATACCAAGCATATTGCCCTGCAACTGCTTACACATGTTGATCACATGTTCCAAAGATCAAGACAACATATATATCAATTTGAAATAAACATTTACCAAGTCTAACAACCATGTCATAATCAACAATCAATTCACATTCATCGATCATAATACATAATGCTACAACTATCACCTACTTACACTCAAGTACATATCGGATGTCTCAACACATATGTATTAATACAACCATCTTAAAACAAGATAGTTTATTCATGCAATCTTATAGACACATACTCATATCATGCAATTAATCAAACATTCAAACAACAAATAGACATAATAAACACCCAACATTCAAACACCAGATAGATGACATAATCAAACATTCAAGCGCCAAGTAGACAACATAAAAAAACTCATACCTTAATGTATCTCAGAGGAGGATATCTTTTCTACACAATAAATCTCGATTAACACAATATAACTTCACAATATATCAACTCAAACATATATAAGGTCATGATATCCATGAAAATAACTTGCTAACATGTTCACATCATAAACTCATATACACTTGTCATTCATGCATAACAATCACATATTATGATATTAACTCATACCTGAATGTCATAACCATGATCATCTGCATAGGACAATCAAAATTAGCACCAAACATAATAACATCAATACCTTAGTTGTAATGATCATAATCATCAAGCATATGACTAAAATGCATACAAAAACATGTTACTATCATTCATGACTATCTGGCACATGTGCATATGACTACACTAATCAACTGGCATTTATCATACATGTAACTATAATAATAGAATGACAAGCATATAAGTAACCCTAATTCTTATAAAACCATTAACCACATACCTGCATGCCAAATATACAAAACTATATGACAATGTGCTCTTACCCTGAATTCTAGTGGTGAAACCTCGCTTTGATGATCTGCATCTTCTGCTCTATCTAAGCCAACACATTAAAATCATAACATACCAATAACATCATGATGACCTAATTGCATACAATGAACTCATGATGCATGTCTGACCTACTATACACGCATAACCATAACCATGACAATGCATGCATAACAACATATAAACACTGACATGCATAAAAAATGCATATACAACTGAAATGCATTCATGAAAACTACATCCCAACAACAACATCATCAAATTCCACATGTTAACACCACTGTAACAATGACCATTACCATGCATACATAACAAGCACATATACAACCTACATGCATGCATGAAAAAACACATTTTGTCCATCCAGTCCATGTTGAATCATGCTCCGATACCACTCTGTAACATCCTCCTCCACATTTACCCAAGTAATTGGTCTGCTAGGGCAAACATGTGACGAGACACTATTGTGATCTGATTCAACTCCCCATGTATAGCTAAGGAAGTGGAACTGACACAACACAACTAATTTGACCTTTTACATATGCTACAAAATCCTCATGAGCTAACCAACCCTTCTAGGTGACCACCCCTGGGACAACCTAACATCTTATTGATCTAGACCCTCAGTCACTCCATGACATGGACATGCATGTGATTGGGACCTTCCAGTCACTCTCACAGCAAGGGCATACAAGAAATAGGGGTCTTTTACAGCTAGCGACCCCAGATTCTATGCAACTTTTTGACGTCCAGGTTTCAGACCACTGCCCAAAATTTCATGAAACTTCCAATAATGAAAATTAACATTGAAACAATGATACAAATGCAAATACTTGAACAAAGAATTGACTGGACCCCTACTAGCCATGACAACCATTTCATCAAACATGTCACAAATATGCATTCGATAAGTCATAACAACATATTTGAGCATAGGGGTCTCTTACTTATCTAAGAATCGCTAAGAAACATTGATGCCTTATCACATTAGCTGCATTATTATATATTCATTGTTCATTCGTTTACAAATCAAAACATGATGAGAGCCATACATCATCATTGTCATAAAACATACTCATAACCAACATATAAGTAACAAAAATAATAAAGATACAACAACCATATAATCCCCATATAAACCAAAACATTTACACATGAAATATCAAGGAGAAGGAACACTTATTAATGAATGCAAAATCCAACCAAGTTTGGGACTTCCATGAACCACCCGACCATGGATTGGCTGAACCAAATATTTCTTTCTGCCAATCACCCTCGTGCCATATTCCAAGCATGAATGTGGAACTCATAACCAAAAAAAAAAACCAAATAAGCATGGATGCCACTGTATTTCTCCACCTACACTGTGAGGAATTTTATTGTTTCCTAGTCTCTCAGCTTTACTACAATCCACAATATGATTCAGGGATCACTAGGCCATAATCAAGACACCACTCTCTAGGCTTTATCCTATAAACCCATTCACTGACCAAGGATTCCAAGGCCTGATCAAGGGAACCCAACTCTAGGCTTTAACGTATATCCCACCATTCACTAGTCGAGGATTGCTAGGCCCACTGAGGCAATACAAAATATGGATTTACTATAACCCACAGTCCGATTCAAGGGTTACTAGGCCAAGGCTTTACCATAATTCACAGTCCCATTTAGGGATCAGTAAGCCATGGGTTCTTCTTTTCAGAAATCCACCTCACTTAGTTTTTAATCCAGCTGGAAATCTAGCTCAACCAAAACATTAGAAGCCAATCACACCAAGGCTATCCGGAAATGGCAAGGCTAGGCTGGAAAACACTGTCACACCTGGAAAAATCCATGCCAATGACAACAAGAGAAACAAGAACACACATGCATAACCATGCATGCCAAAAATAGGAAGGAAATCACACATGCAAATTGATACATGTAAATAATACCATTATAGTTGTTAGATCCCTCTCTTCCTTGCTTGATCATTTCTTTCTTTACTTTATTGATAAAATGTTGAAGTGCTCCAAGAAAAATCCCAGTGTCCAAGAGTGTGTGAGAGGGAGAATAGAGAGAGAGCTCCAAACTGAAGTGACAAAAGGTTACCAAGTGATCCTCATAAGCCTTTTTATTAATGAGGCCTCTATTTTATTCAATATCCTATATTTTCCTTCATTTTCCTCCTCATATGCATCATGTGACCTTTCACCTTCCTTTTCTCCTAGTTTCCTTTATTTTCATAAATTAAATGTCAATAATTGCCTCTTGCCTTTCCAAAGCTTTTATCATTGCTTTTTCCAATTTCCTTTAGCCATAATATCTTAAATGAACACCCACTAGGATGTTTTGCTTAACATTCAACTTGGAATACGTGTCCCATGACCTTGGTCTTATATTTTTTTACATGATTTTTTTACCAAGGTTGTTACATTAGGGGTTTTGTATTAGATTAAATTCTTAATTACGATTTTCTTGAAAAAATTATTTTCCTTGAAAATGGGTGATGGTATTTTTATAGTTAATCACCTAAGTGCATTTAATACTATTATGAATTACTTGGTTTCAATTAGAGTCTAGATGGATTAGGAGGATCGTTGTATAAACCTGTTTTTTCTTGATAATTCATGGGACAACTTTATAATGGAATTGGAAGAAATGTATTGACATTGTTGCTTGATGAGGTCATGATTTCTTTACTCTTAGAGGGGGTGAGGCAACAAGCTTTTGAATCCACCAATAAGGCCTTCATTGTTCATGGAATATTAAAGGAAAATGCACGAAGAGAGAAAGGGAAGATCCAAATCTAAATAGAGACATAAGTCTCCTTAAATGATCCACCACCTCTTCCATTGGCTCAATGGTTCCATTTCTACTGGGTAGTTTTTCTATGGTTTTTCAGGTCCCAAACTTCCAAAATTGTTTTGAGGCTCTAAATGATGTTTTTTTGGCCATTCAAGAACCTAGGCAATAGAGAATTTTTGGGGTAAAAAATGGGCCTCAAAACAAAAATGTAGAACCAAAATCAACTTTATAAGAACCAATAGGATTCAAGATAATGATGTCAACCATGGGGGATGATTCACTATTTTTGAGTAAAAAGTAAAAAGATTAAAAAAAACTTGTATTTTCAACTCATATCCCTATGATTTTACTCAAATTTTGAGTGGGAGCACTTGTTTGATGTAGAATTTAGTGCCTCATCTAAGGGGTGCCCATATTACATACTTTTGATGGACCTTGCTACATGAAAAATGAGAAATACATGAAAAAGGAGATTACAAGCATATTTTTTCATGTATTTCTCATTTTTCATGTAGAAAGGTCCATTGAAAGTATGCAACATAGGTACCCTTTGAATGAATAATTAAATTTTGCATTCAATAAGTGGTCCCACTCGAAATTTGAGTAAAATTGTAGGGAGATAAATTGAAAAAGTAGTTTTTTCTGTTTTTTCCCTCTAAAAATTGATAATGTAATCTAATCTTATTTTATTATTTCCACTATTATCTTACAATATTCCTTGGGAGGTCCATTTTAGACCTCAAATTTTTTCTAATGGGTTTTCATGGTATGCCCTAACTCAAGCCAAATTTGTAATCCTTAGATAGTTCTTTCCATTGAGCTAGTATATGCCCCAAATGAATATTGTATGCAAAAGTTGTGACCCTGGGAAGTTGATGCACCAACTAACTGCCTTAGGGCCCACAAACATTTTGGTTCTTCATCTTCAAGGGTTAGGGTTTTATACCTATATGGTTCTTTTCTTCATGTTAAAAGACCAATTTTTAGCCTCTTGCAACATCTTTTGGTGAATGCATTCAACCATATTCTCTCTTTCTCTCTCTCTTCATAGATAGATACCACCAGTCTAGTTAGTTTGTGCTATATAATATTTTGTTATTTAATTTATTAACCAAAGTTGGGTTTTTCTATATTATTGTACTCTCTGCTATATTTCTCTCTGTGTGTGTTTCATTTCATTTCCTACCTTTCATCAGATTACTTGTACAACTTGGATAAGTGGTACCAGAGCCGCTCTACTCATTGTTTCTTAGTGCATGTTCTTGATGAGGTTATGGTACAAAGAGTTGGGTGTTAAGCTAGTTTTAGTTGGGAATGATTACTCTCACCAACCCAAGTGAACTCCCATGGTGGAAGAAAAGAGATATGATAGAGCATGATATTTTATCAAGTTTTTTCTTGAGGAAACACTCGTGTGATAGAGGAATGAGATGATAGACAATTTCACCGAAATCCTTTGACGACTACCAATATTAATGAGGGACCTTCAATAAGAAACAATTTGGAAGGTGTGACACCTTTCAAGGTGCATGTTAATATTGATACCCTCTTATTTTAAGGCCATGAAAAAAATGCTTAAATATGTTCGAGGTTTATTACTCTGTCCAAATTTTTTTTGACAATGAAAAGATCATATTCACACTTCTGAAAGCCCTTGCCCATGTTAAATATTGGTGGAAGGGTTATTGTGAGAGACACAACAAAGAGGATTTTGCAATATTCCATGCATGAGTCTGATCTGAAAATCACTCTTGAGTGATCTCAGTTAAATAATTATTGAATGAAGGTATTACAGACTCATGTGCTGGTGTGTGGCTATGTTATCTTGGGCAACAGATCGATCAGATTGCAAAATACACAAACACTGGAAAATGGAAAACAGTAAGAGAAACACAGTAAGAAAATACAATAACACAACAAATTAATAAGGAGTTCACCCTATTCTCCAGGTCTACGTCTCCAGTCCAACTTTCAGTGATGGCCTTCTTTTATTGTGTCTTTAAAGCAGAGATTTACAAGGAGGAGCTCAATTTGAGTCTCCTGAAACAGGTATTGCTTGGTAGGGTGGTTCTTGGATTCCCCAAGCCACTAGAGTGCACATACTCTTTTCCTTTCCAAGTCTTGACCTCTTTGGTATTTAATGGGAGGAGCCCAATGTGGTGCTCAATTCCCGACAGATCCTCTCAGGGATTGCTTGAACCTCTCAAGATTTCTGTCTGCTTGATGCTACCTTAGGTCAGCTCGGTTCTCTGTTTTCTGCTTCTTGCTTCACTGTCTTTTCTTTGCTCTCGCTCTCTCTGTCTTCGTGTTCTATTCTCTGTCTGCTCATGGCTTAAACCCAATTTGTCCTTGATTGTACCCTTCCTCTTCCGCCCCTTCGGTTTTGGAGTTCCCTGCCTTTGCGTCATCGCCATCGTCCACAGGGAAGTGGCCACGTGTCCTCTTACGAACTGTGCCAACTTTTCCTCAACGGTTCGGTATTTTCAGTTACACTGTGGAATGACTCATCTGCCAACTCAACAGTCAAATCAGACTTCAAAATTCTCTATGCTGCGGCTTAGTTCTCCTGTCAAATCCAATTTCTCCAATGGGTGCAATCTTCGCAGTCAGATCTGGAGCCCCCAGATCCTACAGTGTTCGCTCATTTCGCGCAGTTGACTTGCTCGACCATTAGCGTGCAATGAGAGGCCGTTTTCTCTCTCATCTGCCTGACATGCGTCGTGCGCTAAATGGAATCGCTCATTTTCTGCCAAATCCACTTACCTCCCAAGGATGCCCCCGATATACCGCTAGTTTTCAAGCATCGAATAAGTGAGGGTACAATTGTCTCACTTGTCCAATCTCTATCCACTTTGCATTGATCGGCTTTGAACCCTTGAGCCCAATTTTGAGGTACTCAACATCTCCCCTACACGTCATCCTCACCTTCCTGTCCAGAACTATGTCTTCCTGCAATTCATTAAGATATTCAGGTAGCAGGTCATCAATAGAAGGCAATTGACTCTGCTCTTCGGGATAATGGGTCTAGATAACATATCTGCAACTTTATTGTGTATGCCCTTTTTATATCTAATGACTAAATGAAACTGTTGTAGAAAGCCCATCCATCTATAGTGTCTTGATTGCTGCAACTTAATTTGGGAGTGTAGATATTGAAGTGGTTGATGATCAGTATGTATTACTGTCTCCTTGTCCATTAAGTAATGTTTCCACTTTTCCACACTCTGTACTAATGCATACAATTCTTTATCATATGTAGGATAGTTAACTACTACAGGATTAAAAGTCTCAGAATGATAACATATGGGACCGTGCTATGTCAACACTGCTCCCATGGCATAGTCACTAGCATCTGTTTGGATCTCAAATGGTCTTTGGAGATCAGGCAGTGCTAGTACAGGTGCTGTACTATTCTTTTCTTTCAAGGTGTCGAAGGCTTTTTGTTGTTTGCCTCTCCATTGAAACACCTTGTTCAATCCTGTTAAAGCATGTAAGAGAGTTGCAATTGAGGAAAAGTTAGAAATGAACTTCCTCCAATATTGTGCTGCTCCTAAGAAGATTCTAACTTCTGTAGTAGATTTGGGTTTAGGCCAGTTTACAATGACTGCCACCTTAGAGGGATCTATCTTCAATTCACCACCCCCTACTATATGACCCAAATAATTCAGAGATATTTTTCTGAATTCACATTTTGAGAGTTTAACATAAATTTTTTATCTTTTCAAAACATCTAGTGTCTACTTAACATTCTTTAAGTGTTCTTCCCACATTTTGCTAAAAATCAGAATGTCATCCAGATACACAATAACAAAGTCATCAAGAAAAGGTCTGAGTACATCATTCATTAATCTCATGAAAGTAGCATGAGCATTAGTTAAGCAAAAGGGCATAACCAGCCACTCATACAATTCCTACTTTGTTTTGAAAGCAGTCTTCTGTGCATCTTGTTCTGCAACTCGGACCTGATGGTATCCACTATGCAAGTCTAGCTTGGAGAAATAAACACCGTCTTTCAATTGATCTAAAAGATCATCTATGTGAGGAAGGGGATAACAATTTTTGATTGTTATCTTATTTAGTGCTCGGTAGTCAATGCACATTCTCCACGAGCCATCTTTCTTTCTCACTAAAATGATTGGTGACCCACATGGTGATGTGCTAGGTCTGATGACCCCTTTCTCGAGCAACTCTTGCATCTACTTGTTGATTTCAACATTCTCTAAAGCGGACAACCTGTACATTCCAATGTTAGGCAATGGAGCATCTTGCTGCAAAATAATATCATGCACTATTTCCTTTTTGGGTGGCAGACCTTTAGGTTCTTGAAACAAGATATCATACTTCAAAACAACCTTTTCTAAATTAGCTTGTTGTTTAGCATTATAACCCTCAAATACATTGGTTTTATCAGGTTTCCTTTCCTTTACAACCATTAGTAAGAATTGTTTGCATGAATTTATCATTCTTTTCATCTACCATGAGTTTATGAGAGTATAATTATTCTTGAGCTTATGAGCTCTTACAAAGTATTCGATTCCACCTTTAACAAGTAGATACTTGTTCTTAGCTCTATAGAAAATAGCTTTTCTGTCATACAAGTAAGGACTTCCTAAAACAAATCCACATATATCCAAAGGAATTATGTCTAACTCAACCTTATCTACAAATGCTGACCCAAAGGAAAACTTGAGTTTGCGCTGTCTAGTCACTTGTAGTTGTGCTTTATCATTCAACCATCCTAATGGGTATGGTTTTTTGTGAGGTGTAGTTGCTAATCCCAATTTCTTTACAATTGCTTCAGAAATTAAATTTACTTGTGAGCCACTATAAAAAACAAAGTATCAATCTTTTGATGTTTGGAAATAACTCGAATATGGAAAAGATCATGTCTTTTTCTCTCATTTTCTTCATTAATAGTAGATTGTGTAGAATTTCTAGTAGATGCTTCAAAATTCTTACCTCTTATACTTGTGGCTGCAATGGTTGTTTCGTCTCCTGAGTCTGACCCCAAATATTTCTGAATAGCTGCAACAATCTTCTTCTTCTTGCCCTCGAACTTCTTAGGTCTCATCTTTGGATGCAGAATCCAACAATGCTTATCATCATGCCCATACTTTTTACAGTGAGTGCATGAAGATTTGCTTTTCTGTGCAGTGTTAGCCTTCCTTGCTTTCCATTTCTGCTTTCTTTTCTCCTTATTCTTGCTTGCAATGGGTTGGGATGATCCCCCAACTTTTGGACTTCCATTCTTTCCTCTAGCTTCTAGATGAGTAGCTTGTACCGATACCTCATCTATACTAGTGGGATTAAACATGAGGATAGTGTGCCTCATGTAGCTGTGTAGACCACCAATGTACTTCAACAGAGTCTCAAGTGAGTCTAATGAGATTCCTAGAATCAATGCCTCTCTTTCTAAATTCTTGAGTGTACCCTTGCACACTTTGCCCTTTCAACTATCGAAGAGTTTGCCAACTCATCATGGCTTGCTGCATGTAGGCCAATGGATAGAATTATTTTTTGATTGCAGAAAAAAATTCACTCCAGACAAAGATAGTCTTACCATGTCTTTTCATGTCAGCTTGGGTTCTGCCTTCCCACCAAACCAAGGCAGTGCCTCCAAGGCGTAGGCTTGCTAGCTGAATCTTTCTCTTGTCTGAATCGATATTCTACACTCTGCAATAAACATCAATTTATCTAATCCAATTGTCCAGATTTTCTGCATTTAACTCTCCATCATATATAAGTAAATCAAATTTAACATCTAGTTTGATCAAAGATGCTTTCTTTTTGTGTTTAGGGCTGTTAGGAGGTGTGAGAAAGCTTTCTTCTTTCCCTTTTCCTTTTGAGTGGTCATGGAAGTGAGACTCATCTTCTCCTTTGTCTTGTTTAGAGTTTGATGAATCTTCATCCTTATGTTTTCTAAAGTCCCTATACATTTCTTCTACCATGGAATTTATAGCTAGGAAACTATCTATGAATTGAGGGTCTGGCCCCATAGAACCTTCCTCTGACATTGTCTTCCGAGGATAGACTCTCCTAATTTCAGGATTAGTTTTGACCAACTCTCCTTCTCCTAATTTGAGCTTTGATCTAGTTAGCATTCAACAGCTAAACCAATACAAGCTTGTCTAACCTTATAGCCTAGAGCTCTGATACCACTTGATTTGAAAATCACTCTGGAGTGATCTCAGTTAAATAACTATTGAATGAAGGTATTACAGACTCATGTGCTGGTGTGTGTTTATGTTATCTTAGGCAACGGATCGATCAGATTGCAAAATACACAGACACTGGAAAATGGAAAACAATAAGAGAAACACAGTAAGAAAATACAAGAACACAACAAATTAATAAGGAGTTCAGCCTATTCTCCAGGGCTACGTCTCCTATCTATATTTCAGTGGTGGCCTTATTTTATTGTGTCTTTAAAGCAGATA
This sequence comes from Pinus taeda, assembly GCA_000404065.3. Taxonomy (NCBI): domain Eukaryota; kingdom Viridiplantae; phylum Streptophyta; class Pinopsida; order Pinales; family Pinaceae; genus Pinus; species Pinus taeda. The sequence goes on along the minus strand of APFE031009815.1, from coordinate 64,164 downwards.
TTTACAAGGAGGAGCTCAATTTGAGTCTCCTGAAACAGGTATTGCCTAGTAGGGTGGTTCATGGATTCCCCAAGCCACTAAAGTGCACAAAATCTTTTCCTTTCCAAGTCTTGAACTCTTTGGTCTTTAACGGGAGGAGCCCAATGTGGTGCTCAATTCCTGATAGATCCTCTCAGGGATTGCTTGAACCTCTCAAGCTTTCTGTCTGCTCGATGCTGCCTTAGGTCAACTCTGCTCTCTGTTTTTTGCTTCTTGCTTCACTGTCTTTTCTTCGCTCTCACTCTCTCTGTCTTTGTGTTCTGTTCTCTGTCTGCTCATGGCTTAAAGCCAATTTGTCCTTGATTGTTCACTTCCTCTTCTGCCCCTTCGGTTCACCTATTGCTGTTCACTTGGAGTTCCCTGCCTCTTTGTTCTCCCCATCGTCCATATGGAAGTGGCCACATGTCCTCTTACGAACTACGTCAGCTTTTCCTCAACGGTTCGGTATTTTCAGTTACACTGTGGAATGACTCATCCACCAACTCAATGATCAAATCGGACTTCAAACTTCTCTATGCTGTGGCTTAATTCCCCTGTCAAATCTAGTTTCTCCATCGGGCACAATCTCCGTCGTCAGATCTAGAGCCCCCAGATCCTATGGTGTTTGTTCATTTCGTGCAGTTGACTTGCTCGACCGTTAGTGCGCGATGAGAGGTGATTTTCTCTCTCATCTGCCTGATACGCGTCGTGCGCTGAATGGAATCGCTCGTTTTCTGCCAAATCCGCTTACCGCCTAAGGATGCCCCCGATATACTACTAGTTTTGGAGCGCAAGACCCACCTTTTGCCTTGGCGCCTTCCCTACGGTTTGTTGGCTTCCATGCGACCGAGCGCTTTGGGGCTTTTCCTTCTCGAGGGGTTTTGCCCAGCGATGCGTGATCAAAAATGGCCTCCGTTTCCTGATCCGGGATTCCTAACTGCCAGTTTTACCTCCTGCATGGTCTCTATGGGCCTCGGTCAGCGTGATTTGAACAAGGTCCTCGTCGTTCCTTGCTAGCTGCAAACTGCCACTGTCCAGAGGTCTTCCTGATCTCTTCGTGTTCATAAATTCGAAGTTTGTCCTTTTTTGATACAGTCATGGCACTTTGATAATCTTCATGGATCCAATTTGGACCAGAGACACTTGAGCATCTTTTGTTGATGTTATCAAGGAGGAATTCTACCCTATAGGGAACTATGATGACTATTACATGAAATGGACATCTTTATGACATGAGAGAGATCAAGAAATGTCAAAGTACACCAATATTTTCCATACATTGCATTCAAATATTGGTATTAAATACTCTGAGTGGCACCTAGTTTTGAAGTGCCATAAAGGCCTACAAAAGTACATCCAAACAAAGATTGATTCTTGGACATATCCTCATTACAAGTCGCTTATCAATATGTTGTCAAAATTGAGAAGAAATTGTATAGGAATAAGCAGGAGTTTAGGTATGAAAATTTTCCATATGAAAAGCTGAGAAAAAATGGCCCTAACATGCAAAACAAAGAGATCCAACAACAATACAACCACCCCAAGTTATAAGCAAAGAAGGGAAATGGTAAATCAAAGAAGGGCCCTAGAAAGTGGTGTGAGTTCCACAAAATCTGTTTGAATATCATTGATGAATGAAACTTGAAAAAACATTGTTGTCTAAGACTAAAGAAAAATAAATGGACTCTCACTTTGATTCTGATTCAGACCAAGATAAAGGAAAGTGGATTAATGATGCAAAATTTAGTACTACCATCGTAATTGTAGAGATCCAATTAGAAGAGTCTAAGGAGCCTAAGGAAGGAGAGCACCTCTACTATTGAAATATGTACATTAAGGGGACCCCACTACATTTCATTATTGACAATAGGAGCCAGAAGAACATAATCTCAGCTAAGGTCATCAAGATATTATAACTATCAATAATATCACACCCCCAACCATACACCATTTGTTGGTTAAGCCATAGAAGAGAAAATGTGTCCTTAAAGAAATTTTGAGGTCTAAAATGGGCTTATTAAGGAATATTATAAAAATAACAGTAGAAATAATAAAATAAGATTAGATTACATCATCAAATTTTAGAGGGAAAAAAAGAAAAGACTACATTTTAAACTTATCTCCCTACGGTTTTACTCATATTTCGAGAAAGAGCACTCATTAGATGTAGAATTTAATTCCTCATCTAAGGAGTACCAATGTTACATACTTTTGATGGACTCTGCTATGCGAAAAATGAGAAATACATGAAAAATGTGATTGTAATCATGTTTTTAGTGTATTTTCATTTTTCGTGTAGAAAGGTCCATCAAAAGTATGCAACATAAGTACTACTTGGATGAGAAATTAAATTCCACATCCAACGAGTGCTCCTACTCAAAATTTGAGCAAAATTGTAAGGAGATAAGTTGCAAATACAAGTCAAAAAAGTAAGTTTATTTATTTATTTTTATTTTTAACTCCAAAAATGGTGAATCAACCCGCATGGTTGATATCGTCACCATAAATATTATTGGTTCTTATAAATTTGATTTTGGTTGTACACTTTTGTTTTGAGGCCCATTTTTTACCTCAAATTTTCTCTAATGCAACCAAAATGTCAATTGTGCTATGGCATTAAACCCTTCAAAGGTGAAGAATTTTTGTGATGTTGTCCTAGTTGAATTTTGTGATGTTATTTTAAGAAAACCTTATATGTGGAAAAACCATTCTATTTATGAGTTTTATCCCCATAGTGTCATATTTACTCTAGGAGGTTAGCTCTACAAGTTACCATAGGTGGTTTTGACTATTACAATTTCACAGATCTTAGCAAAATTATGCTGAAATGTAATCTCTCAAACTGAAAGGAAAATCATTACAACCACCACATCCTTAGCATATGGAATATATACACAACAAAAGTAGGTGGACATGATTGTAGATACCTACAGATCTATCCTCTCTTCACTTATGAGGGTGCCTCTACACTTCTAGGTCAAAACTCAATTGATTTGAAATATGGTACTCCTTTACCTAATGTCCTAATATATATATATTATATATATATATATATATATATATAATATATATATATATATATATATATATATATATATATATATATAATATATATATATATATATATATATATATATATATATATATATTATATGCTCTCTCTTGGAGAATGAGGAAATAAAATTCCAAATTAATAGGCTCATCCAAAAGGGCCACAATTGACTAATCTCTTCACTTTGTGAGAACCAAATTGTGTTGGTTCCAAAGGAGGATGGGACATGGAGACTATGTACTTATTATGGAGCCTTGAATAAAGTTATTGTCAAGAACAGATACTCAATTCCATGGATTGATGATCTTCTTGATTATCTTAATGGGGACAAGTTCTTTAATAAGATTGATTTGAAGTTAGGCTAAAACCAAATTCCAATGGAACAAACGGATGTATGGAATACAACCTTCAAATTTAAAGGCAACCTTTTTTAGAGTGGTTGGCCATGCCCTTTGCTTTGACTAATTCTCTAGAATTGTTCATGAGTATGATAGATGGTATCCTCCAACTTTTTAGAAACAATTTTGTGGTTGTTTATTTGGTTAACATCCTCATATTTAATAGAAATTGGGGCATTATAACATTTGCAACACGTTTAGTAGGTCTTGAGCACCCTGTGAAAACACAAGTTTTATGCCAAATTAGAAAAAATCCCATTTGGCATGTAGAGAATTCAGTATTTAGGATACATCATGAAGGAACATGGGGTACATGTGGACCCTCCAAAATCAAAGTTGTTTATGATTAGCTAGTCCCAACGACTCTACCAGAGTTCCATAACTTCTTCATACTTTCTAACTGTTGCCAAATATTTATGTTGGTGTTCTCTCATATTGTTTATCCCTTAAGTCAAGTGACTAAGGGTGAAGTTAAATAATGGTTTTCCTAGTATGAGTCTAAAAAAAACATTCAAGGATCTAAAACACCACCTCTACTTCACACTAGTTGTCACCCTGCTAGGTCTACAACAACCATTTTGGATTGAGACATATGCCTTTGGCTATGTTGTCAATGTGGTCCTGACTCAACAAGGACAACTGGTGGCCTATCACAGCGAAACATTCTATAATATTTTCTGAAGATAATCCACCTATGATAAGGAGATGTACTCCATCGTGTAGGAAGATTTAAAGTGGAATAATCATATTTTAGGGAAATATATGATCATCCATACTGTTCATGGTCCTCTATAATCCATGCAGATGTAGGGAAATTTACATAATGACAACTGTTGCTCACTTTAATTGCTTATTAATTTAAACAACCAAGTGCTACATAAATTGTCAACTCAAGGAAGTCTGGTTATTTCAAAGGCAATTACGTACTATATGTACTCAATCTTAAAAGCAATAAAAGTTGTAGTAAAAATCAATCACACCTTGGTTCAAACAAACTGAAACTCCACTCCGTGTTACAGCAAATACACTCTATTGCAGATAGCTACCAAAGAATGCTTAATTTCATTCAAGGAGTAATCTAATGGAAAAGAATCAATCTGCAAAGGAAAGCAATGGCTAGGTTGTAACAGAGAACAAGACTCTATTCCCAGAGCAGGGATCTTCAGCACCTTTTTCTGATTATCGAGCTTGCCAACTCACTCTGTAAACTCAGTCACCAATGAAACACTCGTAAAATGACTGTAGATAAACTTAAACAATACATCAATCAATTGGATAGAAAACAAAGTTTCAGCAAAGAATGTGTAAACAATATTCAGTAACAGTACTGTTAACAAGGCATGGATAAAAGACATACTTAACACACTGTAGTAATATAATGGGTGAATCTTGTGATGAAGATGGGCCCTGTCCTTCTCACAAGATTCCCCAGGAGACAAGAACTAGAAAAAGATGTTCAGAACAAAATTTTATTCATCCATCAATATGTCATATTACAAAAAGGATTATAGTCATGTTCCTTCAACTAAGCCTTCCCCGCAGTCTGTTCATCCCCCCTCTAATGTAGATGTCTCCTCTTTATAAAGAGGAGACATCTATTACAACAAATTTACATTGTAAGTTCTAATTTAACCCGATATACAAAAATAGGGAAATCAGTTTCCCATCAACAAAATGCTGTTACAATACTGCTGTCTTGGGATCACGATCGTTACATCCAATGTAGCAGCTCCTTTGATGATTAGTCTGGTTCCTCTGTTTCTTTCAAATTTAGAATGCAAATCACAACTATTTCAGCTTCGAGATTTGCGTGTCGTTCTTACTGTTTCAGCAACTGCAAAAATAGTCTTGCAAACTTCAGGCAGTTTCAGCAACGCGGACTGCACATCATTCTTTAACTGTTCAGCAACTAACAATTCAATGATTAACTATGAAGATAGCGTGATTATATGTAAAATAATTAAACATATAGTGATAAGAAGAAACATTATGTACCTTTGGAATAATTGGGTTAAAACAATAACAAGGACTTTAAATATAGGTTGAAAAGGATGACATCATAGCAAAATGTATGGTCAAAAAGGGACAATATGAGGTCCTAACATCCCCCCCAACTGAAAGGGTTGCATGTCCTCATGCAACTTTTACTCCGAGTCTGAGTCGGAGTACTGGGATGTACAATGAAAATTACTTATACAGTACGTATAGAAGGTGCTATCAACCAAATCTTTGAAACCCTGGAAATTCTGTAATCTCTACCATGCTGCAAGCTCCTCCTTCTTGGACAACCTGAAGTAAGCCTTATATTGCTATGCTGGGAGCCATAGAAGAGGGAAGTGAAAATGATAACCCAACCATTTTTCGGCACAGTATTGAATGCATTTAACATAATTAGGTAATCGTTAAATTGTTGTTTGAAGATTAAGGGGGTTAAAGGGATGATATTCCTTTCTCTCCTTAGGGAAATGTTCCCAAAATAGGTTGTTTGCCTGTAAGGCACAAGCTCCCTTAGTTTTGACATAATGTTGGCAATCCTTTAAGACTGCTGCCTATAATTCTCTGATATGCTCAGTCATTCCTGGTTCCCTTAAAACCCGACGATGTTCAACAACGAAAACAACAACATTCTGTGGCTCGGATTGAATCCACAGAAGGCAATTATCTTCGTTGTGTGTTGCTGAAAGGAAGGCATTTTGCCACATGAGCTGATTGGCCAGGAAAGAGACAAAGGCTCTAATCTGAATGTCACCCACTAGAAGGATTAGATTAAGCTTTCTATCCTCAGGCAAGGCTTCATTATGGAGGTACAGTTCACACAGTAGATTTTGTTCACTGACTGATGCCTCTGTGAAAGTCTTGATAAACTGCTGTGCTGTAGATGCCTCATGAGGTCGTCCATCTCTGATTGCCTTTGCTTGGAAGAACGCTAGGCGTTCTGCTAGAAACACAAAATACTTAAAGGATGGTTTCCTGGTGGCCAGTAGTATTTGGACCAGATCAAATATGAGAGAAAATCTAGTTTTTAACTTTTTATTTTCCTTGTGCTGCACATGAGACTGTTCCAACACTTCCCAATTTGCATATATATGATTCTTCCAAGATAATTTGTGTTCCTGTAATATCCTTTCTTGAGACATAACATATTCCTTCTTCCATATATCCATATGTGCTTGAGTGCTTGAGGTCTGAGTGAAGACAGTCTTTATAGGCCGAGGTTCAGTCTAAGTAAATGCAATCTTTGTAGGCCTTGGTACAAGACTTTCAGCTTTAGCAACCAGAGGGGGCTGAGATACTTGTGGTTTCATTTCTTTTTCAAAAATCTTTGAAGGCCCTACTGGTTCTTATGTAACAGTAGGGCGTTCCTTCTTAATTATAACAGGAGTAGATGTGGGAGTGGCTCCAGGCAATGGGACTTTGACTATCTTGTAACCAGCTTGATGGTAAAGATTACCACATTGGCTGCACATGTATTCATTATATTGTTATTTTTCTGCACTTTTCTCGGCTGCAGATGCTGCATGAGCCAAAGTATACATATTAAGTTCTCTTTCATAGGCTTCCCTTGCCATTATTAATTCCTACTTATAGACCTCAAGCTCTGATTTCAGAAACCCGTTTTCTTGTATAAGGGAAGCCAAGATAACGGGGCCTTCTGTAGCAGTCGCAGTCTCTAGGGCAACTTCATTATTTGCATCCTCAACAGGTGGTTCTTGTGTGACAACTGCTGGATCATCAGCTAGCTCTGTAATAGCTATATCATCCTGAGCATCCAAATTTTACATATCAGCAAATTGAGTAGCTGGTTCTTTTGTAACAACTACAGTTTGTGCAATATCTTGATTATCTGATTTATGATCCTCAACAGGTGGTTCTTGTGTAACACCTTCTGAATCGGTAGCAACTACATCCTGATCATGGTCGTCAGCAGGTGGTTCTTGTGTATCAGCTGTTGAGCCAATAGCTGGTTCTTGTGGGACAACTACATCTAGGTCATCTATTTCATGTTCATCAGCAGGTGGTTCTTGTGTAACACCTACTGAGTCAGTAGCTGGTTCTTGTGGGGCAGCTACATGCTGTACATCGTTGCTGAGAATCAAATCCCTGGAGCCTTCGAAAATAATCTACCCAGCCTACCTGCTAAAAAATTTGACATACTTTTGGGTGTAATTCCAATAGAGATGTTGAGACAGGTTCATTTTGAATAGCGTTACCACCCATAGTTACTGGTTTCAGTAAAATGCATAGTACAGAGCTGAGTTACCACAGCTGAAACATAGTAAAATATTGCAAATGAGGTCGTGACATAATAGGACAGTGACGGGGTGACGAGACACGGTCGTAATAAAAAACGATGGTGATTGGCATATCGTGAAATGATTGCGGTAATCATATCAGGATCTTCTCATTAACTATAGTTTCATATTTACACATAACAAATGCATACCTCACATTTTACCTTTGATTGATGTGCTGAAAGTATAATGTCGTCGCTAATAGATCACCATTAGTTATGAAAAAGGGGTTGTGAGATATGAGGGTATTTATATGAAAGGCTTTTTATAATCATAGGAGGTGGTAGTGAAAGAACACAATTATAAGGATAAATGGATGATTCTTCTCAATGGGAAGTGATATGTATTGGTCCTTTTTGAGAGGAATTGATGCTTCAATTACGGGAAAAATGGGAAGAATTGGTGTTTTAGGGAAAAATGGAAAGGGTTGGAATAAGAAAATGTTGCTGAAAGGTAGTGTAGAGGAATGAGTTGTGAATTGAAGTGAGATGACAATGTTCCCAAAATGAAACTTGATCCTGTTTACAATACAATTGCTCTTCTCAGCCAGCCTTCGAATCTAAGACCTGCAAAATAATAAATTGTAACATGGCAACCCTTGACAGGGATTATTAGTTAAGAAATCTAATCTAATAAGAAATATATAATGCAAAGATTAGGTGCAATGAGGGGTAGCAGACTCCCCCAAAAAGATATAATGTGAATCTGCCATACAAGTGGCCCTAAAATCCTCTTTAGAAATAGGTTGCTGGTACAAACGGAGCCGATACCCATTCACTAACAATGGTGTTCTAGAATCATCAATTGTTAGGAGCCTTACTGTTCCATTTGGAAAAACAGTATCTACCTCATAAGGTCCCAACCACCTTGTTCGTAGTTTTCCTTGAAAATTTTCAAACTGGGAATCATACAATAAAGCCCAATTACCTTTTTGGAATTGCTTGTGCTTAATAGTTTTATCATGCCACCTGGTTCTTTGTTGTTGAATCATAGTTGTTTGATGGATGTCATCCAACCTCTTTTCATCCAATTCCTGAAGTTGCTGCGGTCTAGCTGTCTGTGCATCAGCCAAGTCAAGGTTAACAGTTAAAGTAGTTCTTAAGGTTTTAATTTCAAATTCCACAGGAAAAACAACACTTTTACCATAAACTAATTCATAAGGTGAAAAACCTGTAGTGTTCCTCCAAGTAGTTCTGTAAGCCCATAATGCTTCAGGCAGCCTTTGAAACCAATCCTTTCTATTCTCCTTTATTGTTTTTGTTAAAATGTCTTCTATGACTTTATTTGTACTTTCCACCTGACCATTGGCTTGGGGGTGGTAGGGTGTAGTCATTTTATGATTAATATGATATTTCTGAAGTGTATCTTTAAAACCATGAGAATTGAAAGGAGGTCCTCCATCTGTGACTAGCTCTCTAGGCACTCCAAACCTAAAAAAGATTTCTTCAAATAGAAAGGTTAAAACAGATTCCTCATTAGCTCTAATAAGTGCCTTCGCTTCCACCCATTTAGTCATATAATCTGTACAAACCAATATGTAAACTCTTTGATTGGATGGAGGATTGATGGGTCCTATAAAGTCTAGAGCCCATCTTTCAAAGGGTTCAAGTATTATCTGGGGGTTCAGTGGCATTTCATCTCTATGATTAGGTTGACCCATTCTCTGACATCTATCACAGGCCTTGACATATTGCTTTGCATCCTTGAAAAGTGAGAGCCAATAATACCCCATTCTGAGAATTTTATGTGCTGTTCTCTTATCGACAAAATTCCCTCCACAAGGGCCATCATTACAAGCTTTCAATATATCATAAGCCTCATCTTCTCTAATGCATCTCCTAATTTCCTGATCAAGTCCTGTATGAAAAAGACACCCACTTATCCAGCTGTACCGAGCACTTTGTTGAATGATTTTTCTTTTCTCTCTATGTGACAGGTGTGATGGTAACTTCCCTGCAACCAAATAATTGGCAATGTCTGCATACCAAGGTGAGTGAGCAGATACTACAAATAAGTATTCATCAGGAAAGGAATCATCTACTGGAGTATTATCATCAATTTTTATCCGAGAAACGAATTCAACAACTACATTTTCCTTACCTGGTCGACCTACAATTGTAATATCAAATTCTTGTAGTAATAATAACCCCCTGGTGACTCGGGCATTTGTAACAGATTTATTCATTAAATATTTAATAGTCGAGTGATCAGTATGAACAAAAGTAGGGTAACTAGTAATATAATGTCGAAATTTATTAATAGCATAAATGACTGCTACAAATTCCTTTTCGGTAACTATGTAATTAAGTTCAGTAGGGGTCATATTCTTACTAATCAAATAGATAGCATAAGGAAGATTGTTTTCTTCTTGACCCAAGATAGCTCCAATTGCAGTATCTGAAGCATCAGAGGATATATGAAAGGGTAATGCCCAATCAGGTCCCCTTAGAATAGGAGCTGTAGACAACTGATGTTTAAGTTCATCAAATGCTTTTTGACAATCATCAGTCCACTTAAATTCAACATTTTTCGTAAGTAACACAAACAAAGGAGAAGCTATTTTAGAATTTTTTTTTGATAAATCTTCTGTAATATCCAACATGTCCTAAAAAACTTCTTACATCAGTTTGTGTTTTAGGGACAGGAAGATTCTGAATTACCTGCACTTTGGATGGATCAACTTGAATCTCTAGGAATGAAATGAAGTGTCCCAATACAATTCCTTCGTTCATCATCATATGGCATTTTTCAGTACTTAAATAAAGATGAGCTTGTATACAACGTTTAATTACTTTCTCAAGGTTTTGTAATGCATCTTCAAAAGTCACACCATAAGGAGTAAAGTCATCCATAAATATCTCCATAGAGTTATTAAGCATATCGGAAAAAATTCCTATCACCGCTCTTTGAAACGTTGCTAGAGCATTACATAGTCCAAATGGGAGAACTCTATAAGCAAAATTTCCCCATGGACTAGTAAAAGTAGTCTTGTCTTGGTCTTGGGGTGCAATTTTGATCTGGTTATATCCACTAAAACCATCTAAAAAGGAAAAGAATCTCTTCCCTGACAAGTTGTCTAGCACCTGATCAATAAATGGCAAGGGTAAATGATCTTTTTGAGTAGCTTTGTTTAAGGCTCTATAATCTACACACACTGTCCATTTCCCATTTTTCTTAGGTACTATCACCAATGGAGAAACCCATTCACTGTCAGATATGGGGTATATAAACCCTGCATTAAGCAATTTTTGAAGTTCTTCTTTAACAATTTCCCTCAAATTCGGATTCATTCGTCGTTGGGGTTGACAGACTGGTCGAGCCCCTTCCTTAATATAGATGCGATGAGTACACAATTCAGGGGAGATCCCTTTCATATATGTGTAGTCCCAAGCGAATGATTCCTTATTTTCACAAAGTAACTTCATTAACTGTTGTGTTTCAGCATCTGTCAAGTTAGGGTTTATATTCAATGTTTTGCCAGGTTCGATCTCTACGGTTATGCTTTTAGAGGAGATAGCAGTCGATGTTTGAGGTAAATTTTTAGATTTAAGCTTTTCTTGTGTTTCAGGTTCTAAATTGCAGTTAACTGATTATATGATTCAGAGGCTACCGAGGAGGGTTCAGAAATAAAATTACTAATTACTTCATCCTCTGTGGTGTCTTTAAAGGTTAAGGCTTGTCCAATAGTCAAAATGGGTTGAGTGTCATTATCCTCATAATCTAACCATACAGAAATATCATTGTTAATCATAGGTGTAGCATGAGGGTAGAGAGTGAGCTGCTTAGTTTCACATCCATTAGAAATTGTCATTGAGCCCGATTTACAGCTAATAAAGGCATCTGCTCTAGCCAGCCAGGGTCTCCCCAAAATCAGTGGATGCCCCCCCAACTTTGTTTTAGTCTGTAATACAACAAAGTCAGTTGGGTAGTTCCAAGATTCAACTGAAATGATTAGGTCTTCAATAACCCCTTCTGGTTTGATTGTGGAATGTTCAGCTAGCTCTAAGATAGTTGGTGTCTCTCTAATGACATTTTTCAACTGTAATAGTTGTGCAGTTTCAAGGGTCATAATATTTATAGCAGCACCTAAGTCTACCAGAACTCGTGAAACAATAGTTTTTCCAACCTGTACTGTGACCGTAGGATGACCGGGATCACCATATTTTACAGGAGGGATTTTTCCTGACATTAAAGCAGCTAGATCACCCATCACATAAACTGTAAGGGGATTTTTAGCTTTCCTACCAGGTTTCTTGATGCAAATGTCTCTGACGGTTCTGGCATAGATTGGTACATCTCTGAGTGCTTGCAGAAGTGGAATTTTAACATACAGATTCTATAATTCCCCTAGAGGATCAAAGGCAGGCGGCTCAAGTGTCTTAGTGAGAGCTAAACGCTCAGGGAATGGTGGCTCTATTGTTTCAACAGTTTTATTAGATGATGGCTTTATTGTTTCAGCACCCTTATTAGATGATTTATCCTTTTTTGTCTCTTCTTTGTCAGAGTCAGAAGAAGTAATATCATCAATAATAGGCTCGACTATTCTCCCAAATCGCAAATGAATATCATTACACTGCAGAGGGAGAATAGGAGATACAGGCTGGTTCTGAATATCGATAACTTGCACAGCTTTATTATTATTAGGATTAGGGTTCGGTTGTTCAGGTAGCTGGGGCCTCATTGTCTGATTATTTGGTGGAGCACCTGATGGTAGAGAGAGAGCTTGCTGATACTAAGGAAATTGGTTTGGAAATGGCATTTACTGAGCTCTCCAGTTTGGGTTCCATTGATTAAAATAAGATTGTTGTGGAGGCCAAAGAGTCCACATTGTAGGATCTACAAAGGGGGGGTTTGTTTGTTGCATGGGTGGGAAATTCATTTGGTTAAAAGGTCGATACTGCATTTGATTGAAGGGCGGGTAATTTTCTTGAATAAAAGAAGGATAATTATTGCAACGATTAAATGGCATGCTAGAGTTCGTAACTTGTCCTCGTGGTTTCCACTGCCTCCTTTGTGTCAGTAAATAAACCACTTCAGCTTCTTCCTCAGTTGGTTGTAAGGCTGCTTTTATTCCTGGTAAAGAGGGACACTGCTAAGTTTCATGATCCTTTTCGTAAATGGTGCAAATTGGTACCTTGTCTAATGGACATTCCCTTAGTGGATATTTTCCTCTGCATTTAAGACAGAAGACAACCAAGGCAACCTCTGCCTCTGCTTGTTTCCTTTTAACTTGCAAGGTATCAATCTGTGAAGAAAAAGAACTTAACATTTTAGTTTTAAATTCTTCAAGTAGATTACCTATTTCGACTCTTGTTGCTCCCCCACTAGCAGATTTCTGGACTCTTGAATATGTACTATCCCTACTTTTTGGTCTGTTTGGAGCTCCTCTTGAACATCTCTTACAGAGTTTGACAATCTCATCATATGATTCCTTAGATATATCCCCTTTACCAAGCATATTTAACATGTCTAAATAGTCATCCTGTACCCCTTTCAATAGTATTGTCTTAAGAATATCCTTACTTACGTTAGGGTGATCGGATCTCTGCAAATTATATTGTAATCTCTCCATGAAATCCTCCAGATTTTTGTCCTCCTTCTGAACCATCTTAAATAGTTCCTCCTTTTTTTCTCTTGTCCGGCAATAGTCTTGATATTTGTCCAGAAACTTCTCCTTCATCTGCTCCCATGTTGTGATCACATGACCTCCCAGGCTCATGAACCATCTTAGTGCATTTCCTTGTAATGTAGCTGGAAATAACTTCAATTTTTGAGGATTAGTAACATAATCATAACTTCTACACAATATATCAAACTCAAAAAGAAATTCATCAGGGTCTTCAGATGATAAACCATGGAAGTTAGGTAAGGTTGAGAGTGGGATGTTCTTCATAGGAGTTGCCCCTCTAGGGAGATCCTCAATAGGGAATTCCAAGGTGTAGAGAGAATTCTCACCCCTTCCTTCTCCTCTTCCACGTCCCCCACCAAAGAGCCCTTCATTGTTTCCATCCATTGGTTGTTCCCCTGTTGCACTTGCCCAGTCTTCAGGACTTTCCGTTGGACCTTCAATGTCCTGAACTGGTTCCTCAACTTCTATTGGCTCCTCAATATCTTCTATTTGTTCTTCAATGTCCTCTACTAATTCCTCAGTATGTTCTACTGTCTCTTCAGCCCTTTCAGGCCCCACTACTTCCTCCGTTTCGTAGTTCGTCTGGAGAGAGTGCTGAGTCTGTGGCCTCCGAGAGCTTAACCTCTGAGAAGTTTCAGCTTTCGAAATAATCTCATCAATAAAAGTTTTCCTTCCTCCTCTGCCTTTGCCCTTGCCACCTGTAGGATTAGTTTTCTTGCGTCCTCTCATGCATCCTGTACATCTAAAAGAAAGTCATTAATGCTTTTAAAATCTATGATTGCCTTCCCCGGCAATGGTGCCAAAATGTTGGTCACTTTAATTGCTTATTATTTTAAACAACCAAGTGCTACATAAATTGTCAACCCAGGGAAGTTTGGTTATTTCAAAGGCAATTACGTACTATATGTACTCAATCTTAAAAGCAATAAAAGTTGTAGTAAAAATCAATCACACCTTGGTTCAAACAAATTGAAACTCCACTCCGTGTTACAACAAATACACTCTATTGCAGATAGCTACCAAAGAATGCTTAATTTCATTCAAGGAGTAATCTAATGGAAAAGAATCAATCTGCAAAAGAAAGCAATGGCTAGGCTGTAACAGAGAACAGGACCCTATTCCCAGAGTAGGAATCTTCAACACCTGTTTCTGATTATCGAGCTTGCCAACTCACTCTGTAAACTCAGTCACCAACGAAACACTCGTAAATTGACTGTAGATAAACTTAAACAATACAACAATCAATTGGAGAGAAAACAGAGTTTCAACAAAGAATGTGTAAACAATATTCAGTAACAGTAGTGTTAACAAGGCATGGATAAAAGACACACTTAACACACTGCAGTAATATAATGGGTGAATCTTGTGATGAAGGTGGGCCCTGTCCTTCTCACAAGATTCCCCAGGAGACAAGAACTAGAAAAATATGTTCAGAACAAAATTTTATTCATCCATCAATATGTCATATTACAAAAACGATTCTAGTCTTATTCCTTCAACTAAGCCTTCCTCGCAGTCTGTTCATCCCCCCTCTAATGTAGATGTCTCCTCTTTATAAAGAGGAGACATCTATTACAACAGATTTACATTGTAATTTCTAATTTAACCCGATATACAAAAATAGGGAAATCAGTTTCCCATCAACAAAATGCTGTTACAGTACTGTTGTCTTTGGATCACGATCGTTACATCCAATGTAGTAGCTCCTTCGGTGATCAGTCTGGTTCCTCTGTTGCTGTCAAATTTAGAATGCAAATCACAACTGTTTCAGCTTCGAGATTTGCGTGTCGTTCTTATTGTTTCAGCAACTGCAAAAATAGTCTTGCAAACACCAGACAGTTTCAGCAACGCGGACTGCACATCATTCTTTAACTGTTCAGCAACTAACAATTCAATGATTAACTATGAAGATAGCGTGATTATATGTAAAATAGTTAAACATATAGTGATGCGAAGAAACATTGTGTACCTTTGGAGTAATTGGGTTAAAACAATAAAAAGGACTTTAAATATAGGTTGAAAAATATGACATCATAGCAAAATGTATGGTCAAAAAGGGACAATATGAGGTCCTAACATCAACTATAAAAAATGGTCCACATGCCTACAACAATTCCACTTAAACATCAAGTATAAGAAAGAAAACACCAATCATGCTACATATTTCCTTAGTCAACCCTTGGTTGTGAAGCTAACCATAATTCTTAACTCTTATGGGTACAAGAACTCTAGGTGGAAACTATTATATTATTTCAACTTTGACTTTGCTGCTACATACCAAACATTGATCATAAGAAAAAAAATTCTAGACTTCCACCTCTAGGATGAACTCTTATGCTACGACCACCTTTGTGTTCCTTCAAGAAAGTGTACCAAGCTGATTTGGGAGGCACATAATAGTTAGGTAGTAGGGAACTTGGGTGTGGAGAATAATATAACAATAATTCAAAATATTTGTATGACAAAAGCTTCAACATGACATCTAATTATATATCACATCACACACTTCTTGTGCCATTACTAAACTAGCCATCATGAATCACATGTTGTGATCCAGGTGGACATTGGTGACCACCCTACTATTCCACTTGGACCCCCAACACTGTCTCTATCAGTTTTTTAGTTTCCATAATTGTAGCACAGTTTACTATTTTTGGCATTTTTTCGGCTCTAATGAGAATTCTGAAATGGTCAACAAGGAGATGAGAGGACAACCTCATTAACAGCCAAGGAAAGAAATTCCTCAAAGAAAATCCTTTACTCCTAACTATGGAAGTGATAGACGATTATTTCCTCCATTGAATAATGTTGAATGATATGTATGCCATAATCTTGGAGATGTTGCAGCTAGATGTAGAAGTAGAATGGTTCAAGACCGTCATACAAGATCATCACATTCCAGGTACTTCAAAGGATATTGTTTTGCTTGCAATATGTTTGGCCACAAAGCAATTGATTGCAATAGAAGGAACATGAAACATGTAAGATGTTATGCATGTAACAAGTTTGGACATAAAGCAAGGGAATGTAGGAGCAAAATTCAAACTCCAAAGCAAGAGGATTATACATCATCACAATTCCAGTTATTGAAGAAGACAGAATTAAAGACATAAAGGTGTGACATAACTCAGCTAGCTGACATAACAGACATAGGGGAAACTGAAAGTGTAGACCTTCAGTATTCCATCTTGCATACGCTGATATAATAAATGTAAGTCGCGTATATACGCGAATCATAGGCTGCATAGTCACGTATATGGAATTCTGAAGAAAAGTAGCAGAACAGACTCAGGAAATGGTTCGGTCGTAGTATATGATGGTTGGCACAGGCTCAGGGGGAGCATATGCTTTGAATAATGCATTGTTGGCATTATGGTTAGAAGTCCTTGGTGATGATGCTTATTGACACATCTTGCTACTGACTGTTGATTAACCAAGAGAATGGATTGCAGGTTATGATGCTTATGGTGTAGATCATATGGTGTATGATAGTTGCTGATAACTATCATGGTCATGTTTAGGTCCTTGGTCTTTGTGAGTCTATATGATGTATTTTGTTACCCCACTATGCATGGGATGGATGACGTAATGGTTCTTGTTGTTGAGTCATGTATAAACATTTGGTATATCCCCACTTGGTTGGGTGGATGAGTCTAAAAATGGTGTATTCCCACTTGGTTGGGAGATTGATGTATAGAGTCATGTTATGCTTTTGGCAGACCTTGCATGTGCTCAGGGGAGCATGGATGGATTGGTACATCCTGGCATATACAAAGGGGGAGCTCAATCAGAGATTTCAGCAGGTACTCAGGGGGAGTATGGATAGCAGAGGGAGAGAACTTTTTGGTTTGCCCTTTGCCCTTGATGTCAAAGGGGGAGAGTGACTTGGTGTGGTGGTTGCCATCAAGCCCAAAGGGGGAGATTGTTGGCATTATGATATAGGTGTTGTCCTTGATGGCAACTCACTCAGAGGTATGATACAGGTTTGGTGGAAACTCAATTAGAGGACAGATATTAGTACAACAGGTCAAGAGAGAGATATACGCATGTTAACCTTGATGAAAGTGCGTATACACGCGGGTGAGAAGAACAAAAGGTACGTATATGTACACACGCAGGTTCACAGAAGAAAAGGCATGTACATGTTAGAAAACTAAGTTGACCCCAGGTATTGGGTCCAAGGTATTGGTTCTACATGGTTTTGGACCATGGTATTGAGAGAAGCCTAAACCTATATAAGGAGAAGATCATTAGGCCAAGGGTAAGTGTGTGGTGACTATCTCATGGAGAGTGAGATCTAGTATACTGGTTATGGGTTTGAAATGCTTGGCTCGATCTGAATCAAGGAGGCTCCTATGCAGTTGATAAAGGTTGATGGTCCGAGATCTTGAAGACTAAAATGTATTATCATTATATGGTATGATCATGAGTAGATCTGAGTACTGACGCATGTTTTATCCTTTTGTCTGGGTATATCTAAAGTTGGAAATTGCAGCAAAGGTATAAGTAATTATCTTTAGATCTGTACGCGGGTTCTCTCTGGTGAAAGAGCGTATATACGCTGGTTTGACATAGTCAAGTAGCGTATACATTATGAGATTTGATGTTTCAAGTTGCTATTGGTTCTAGTGGTTGTTGTAGAGTTCTAGGCTTTGGTATGTGTTATGGTAACTATGTTTTGATGACAGGGTTTCAATGATTCAGTGTTGGGTGATTCAGAGAATGATGATGCAGGTATAGTTGATGATTGTATTGCAGTGGTGATTATTTTGTATTTATGGATACAGTCTAAAAATTTATGAAACGTGGTCCCTGGAAGAAAAGAGAAGGTTGTAGCCTTCTGTAGGTCAGCACTTACATACTAGTACA
>APFE031009815.1:6093-45498 GCA_000404065.3 Pinus taeda | reverse complement strand
TTCCCCCCCCCCCCCCTCAGTATTATTTCCAACAATTGGTATCAGGGCAGGTCCTTTAGAAGAAGCTTGATTGCTTGAAGGAAAGATCCATCAAAATGGGTAATCAAGAAAGAGAGGCATCCATCAGGCCACCAATCTTTGATGGGAGCAACTTTGTCTATTGGAAGATAAGAACCACAACATATCTACAGTCGCTTGGAATGGATGTTTGGGGAATCGTGGAAGGAGGATACACATATCCATCAGAAATTCCTACAGATACAGCAGAGAGAAAGCAATATGAATTCAATGCCAAAGCGGTTACTGTCTTATTGGGAAGTTTGTCACAATTAGAATTTTTCAAGGTCATGCAGTTCAAATCAGCCAAAGAAATATGGGACAAAATCATTCTAAACTACGAAGGAGATGAACAGGTAAAACGAGCAAAGCTTCAAACTCTCAGAATACGGTATGAAAATCTTAAGATGCATAGTAATGAAAGCATAGCTAATTACTTCCTGTGTATAGATGAGATTGTCAATTGTATGAGGAATCTGGGTGAAGAATTCAAGGAAGTTGTCTTAGTTGAAAAGGTTTTAAGATCCCTGTTTGCCAAATTTGATTCCAAAGTTTCTACCATAGAAGAAAAGGAGGATCTGCAGAAAATCACTATGACGCAACTTCACAGAATCTTAGCTGATTTTGAGATGAGAAAAGGAGGACCATTAGATATGAGAGAAGCCGCATTCGAAGTGTCAGCAAATGAATCGGGATACATTTCAGAAGGAGAAGATGAAGTAAATTTTGTCAAGAGTCTTGAACGGGGATCTGGAAGGTTCAAAGGTAAAGCTACCTTTCAAATGATTTTCATGTGGTAGAGTTGGTCACTACGCTGCTAGATGCCCTCATAACAAAGGAAAGATGTCTGAAGAAGGTAATAGAAGTTATTATACCCATGATAAAAGTAATGACTCATCCAATAGTGATGAAGACATTAGACTTCTCATGGCATATGAAAATAAGGATGTAGAACCAGAAGAAGTTACCAGATTAAAAGAACAATTGGAGTCAGTGACCAGAGTAAGGGAGCAATTGCAGGATATAGTAAAAGATCAAAGCATAATAATTCAGAGACTTGAATCGAAGATCCTCTCTCTAAAAGAAGATCTTAAAGAATCAAAGAAGCAGAATGAAGAAGCTCTTGAAGAACAAGAACATGAAGTGATCGAATTAAGGTAACAAGTGGAAGAAGGAAGAAGAGCTGAAGAAAACATAAGGAAGCAGTATCTGGAAAAGGAAGAACAACATCAGGTTGAGGTAAATATCTTAAAAAGAAAATTAGAAGAAAATGATAAACTCTTACGATTTCAAGATAGTACTAAGATTTTGGATGACATTCTTGGTATTCAAAGATCCCTTACAGTTAAAACTGGTCTTGGCTTTTATGAATCTGTTGAAGGTGAATCTAGCTCACAAGGTGAGGCAAGGAACTCTAATGAGAATTCTGAAATGAGAGGACAGCCTCATCAACGGCCAAGGAAAGAAATTCCTCAAAGAAAACCCTTTACTCTTAACTATGGAAGTGATAGACGATTATTTCCTCCATTTAATAATGTTGAATGTTATGTATGTCATAATCTTGGACATGTTGCAGCCAGATGCAGAAGTAGAATGGTTCAAGACCGTCACATAAGATCATCACATTCCAGGTATTTCAAAGGATATTGTTTTTCTTGCAATATGTTTGGCCACAAAGCAATTGATTGCAATAGAAGGAACATGAAACATGTAAGATGTTATGCATGTAACAAGTTTGGACATAAAGCAAGGGAATGCATGAGCAAAATTCAAACTCCAAAGCAAGAAGATTATACATCATCACAATTCCAGGTATTGAAGAAGACAAAATTAGAAACAGAAAGGTGTGACATAACTTAGTTAGCTGACATAACAGACACAGGGGAAACTGAAAGTGTAGACCTTCAGTATTCCATCTTGCATACGCTGATATAATAAAGGCAAATCGCGTATATACGCAAATCATAGGCTGCATAATCGCGTATATGGAGCTCTGAAGAAAAGCAGCAGAACAAACTCAGGAAATGGTTCGGTCGTAGTATATGATGGTTGGTATAGGTTCAGGGGGAGCATTAGCTTTGAATAATGCATTGTTGGCATTATGGTTAGAAGTCCTTGGTGATGATGCTTATCTTGCTATTGATTGAATGGATTACAGGTTAAGATGCTTATGGTGTAGATTATATGATGTATGATAGTTGCTGATAAATATCATAGCCTTGTTTAGGTCCTTGGTCTTTGTGAGTTCATATGATGTATTTTGTTACCCCACTATTCATGGGATGGATGATGTAATGGTTCTTGTTGTTGAGTCATGTATAAACATTTGGTATATCCCCACTTGGTTGGATGGATGAGTCTAAAAATAGTGTATTCCCACTTGGTTGGGAGATTGATGTATAGAGTCATGTTATGCTTTTGCAGACCTTGCAAGTGCTCAGGGGGAGCATGGACGGATTGGTACATCTTGGCATATACAAAGGAGAAGCTCAATCAGAGATTTCAGCAGGTACTCAGGGGGAGTATGGACAGTAGAGGGAGAAAACTTCTTGGTCTACCCTTTGCCCTTGATGTCAAAGGGAGAGAGTGACTTGGTATGGTGGTTGCCATAAAGTCCAAAGGGGGAGATTGTTCGCATTATGATATAGGTGTTGTCCTTGATGGCAACTCATTCGGAGGTATGATACAGGTGTTGTCCTTGGTGGCAAATCAATCAGAGGACAGATCTTAGTACAACAGGTCAAGAGAGAGATATACGCAGGTTAGCCTTGATAAAAGTGCGTATACACGCGGGTGAGAAGAGAAAAAGACGCATATACGTAGATACGCAGGTCACAGAAGGAAAGGCGCGTACATTTTGGAAATCTAAGTTTTGGTCCATGGTATTTAGTCCATGGTATTTTGGTATTGGTCCGTGGTATTTGGTCCGAAGTGTTGACCCCAAGTATTGGGTCCAAGGTATTGGTTCTACATGGTTTTGGACCATGGTATTTAGAGAAGCCTAAACCTATATAAGGAGAAGATCATTAGGCCAAGGGGGTAAGTGTGGTGACTATCTGATGAAGAGGGAGATCTAGTATACTGGTTATGGGTTTGAAATGCTTGGCTCAATATGAATCAAGGAGGCTCCTATGCGGTTTATAAAGTTGGAAATTGCAGCGAAGGTATAAGTAATTATCTTTAGATCTGTACGCGGGTTCTCTCTAGTGAAAGAGCGTACACACTTTGGTTTGACACAGTCAAGTAGCGTATACATTATGAGATTTCATGTTTCGGGTTACTGTTGGTTCTAGTGGTTATTGCAGAGTTTTGGGCTCTGGTATGTGTTCTGGTAACCATGTTTTGATGACAGGGTTTCACTAATTCAAGTATTGGGTGATTCAGAAATTGATGATTGTATTGGAGTGGTGATTATTTTGTATTTATGGATCCAGTCTGAAAATTTATGAAACGTGGTCCCCAGAAGAAAAGAGAAAGTTGTAGCCTTCTGTAGGCCAGTACCTACATACTAGTACATCAGCTAGTACAAGAGCTAAGGGGGTTGTAGCTCCCTTCCAGGAGAGTCTAGAGAACGAGAGAAGGTTATAGCCTTCTGTAGGTAGCAGCCTGCGTACTGGTATAAGACTGCACCAGTACAGATACATTGTAAAAAGAAGTTTATAATTAAAAGAAGATAGAGACGAATTGCAGCAGGTGGTTTTCACCCATATTGGGTTTCCATCTTATCTTGGTGTTGATGTGTGGTACTTATGTGTGATGATTTGTTCTGTTTTACTGGTCCTATTTACTATTCATATGGTTAATAATGTTATGATGCATTCATTAAGAATCAACTAACTGAATCATAAGTTTATTGGATATACGTTTGTTGCATTACACAAAGTTGCGTATACACGCGGTTTGCCTTAACTGAAGTAGCATATATGAATCTGAATATGGAAATAAAAAAGTTATATTGATTTGATAACACTGATTCACCCCCCCTCTCAGTATTATTTCCAACAGTCAATACCTAGCAGCTATGATTCTTTCCATTTTGGTAGGTGCTTGTGGACCTGCCATCGTTGTGGTGGCTAAAGAGTACTGGCAGTCTAAATGATAGAGGGCTGAGGAGTGACTGACAGGACTAAAGGAGTATGATGGATAGGAGGTGAGCTTTCCTTTAGGCTTACAATAAAAGGAGAACCTAAAGAATAAGGAGCTTCATGAATCTCTGAGAGTTTTTCTTCATTGCTAGTATTAGATGCTATACTCTTAACATGTATTTGTTCTATTGCAAACCTTTCTTGAAGAGATATAGAAGTTTGTTTAGGTTTACCTGAACCTGCTCCTTTCTACAATACCTTTCTCTCTTTGATGATTTTTTCAGGATCAAGTACTGGGTCAACTTGTAGCTTCTGAGAATTTCTCCGAGTATACCTCACAAACTGAGCTAGAACTATGATGTGGAGTCGCCAAGAGGTTCGGCCTCCAGTAGAGTCGTCAGATAGATGATTACAACCAAAAAAGTGCCCAGACTTTGTCTATCATCAAAGTTGGATCTATGTCGTTTCCCAGGGAAGTGGAGCTTCAGTTTCCTCTCCTCGGCAATGGTGCCAATTATGTTATCACTCCAGGAAACTCTCCTAGGTTGCAGCTCGAAGATGCCTAGTAACATATAATCTTCAATATTGTTCTCAGAACTATTGGAATGGATGATGGTTTGGATCAAGTTAGATAACCATTTCAGCTCTAATCTCACTCAGGACATGCATGAACACTCTCACCAATACAAGGCTTTAGATCACTAATGCTCGATAATTTATAGATTAAATAGACAGATGGAGAATACTGACTGTACCAACAAATTGCATACATAAACACATATGAATGGCCAGCTACAGGAATTAAATGAGACTTGCAAATCTAATTTATCAATGCAGAGATAAGATGACAGTTATCTGGCATTAGACACAGCAGAAAACCTGAATAACCTATTCAAGTGCAAGCATAGAACAGCGATGAGAATGGACATTGAACATATGATAGCAAAAGAAACTTATATTGCTAGAATGAAGATGAGAAGTTTGAAGGAACAGAGGAGGAACAATCTCCAGAAGTTGAACCCTTGTTACATCTAGTTTTCAGCCTTTTATAGGCCTTTTACAATGCTCCTGAGCTCTAAGAGGCTCGGAGGTCTCAATCTATCCCTCTGTCTCTTCAACTAATTGATTCCCTCAATAGATAGCATGGTTCAAAGGTTTCTTCTTCTAACAGAAGAATAACCGCATTTAGATATTTTAGATAGTTTGTTGCGTTGTTTGGGAGCTCTCTCGTGCCAGAGATGCCCCACAATTGATTTTGATGAGTTGTGTTGGGCTATTGATGTGTTGTGCTACTCCATGATATTTTTGTTTCGGACTAGCTGCGTGTTGTGTTGCATTGTGCTGTTTCTCGGCCTCGTTGTCGGTTTGGAGAGGACTTGCGCGTGTTGTGGCCCTTTCAATGGTTTAATAATGCATGCTTTCTATTAAAACATAACAGCACTGCCCTGTTGTGGACCTTTACCTCAAACAATGATTGTTTCTATTTTAAACAAAAAAAACAACAATCACTAAGAAATCCCACCCCTATGTATCCTTTTCGGACTTCAAAAAGCCTCAAAAATGGTTTATACTCCTCTCGGGTTTGCCCTTGCAATGACAACACATCTCCACCATTGATCTGGGAGCCCTAGATCCAATGGTGGTGATCCATTTCGGGCGCCTCTTTTGTACTGGAGTTAACCACCCGATGAGGGCGGTTTTCTCTCTCTTCATCCTGGACACGTGGCAGTTGTTGTATGGCATCGGGCGGAGCTTGGCCTAAACCACTCATCGCCTTTGGCTCCCCCGAAACCCCGCCAGTTTTGTCATTTTCCCTTTATATTGGGAATATGTCGAAATATTGGAAATTATGTAAAAAACAGCCCTGGCGGACTTCAAAAATTTACATCTCACTTCTAGAACCCTTTCAGGTCCGAGACTCATCGCAATTGGTGTTGACCAATGCTCCCTTCGTATTTTCATTATATAACGAAAATACACAATACATTAAAAACTGGGCTTTTGCGGACTTGAAAATATATATATCTTGCTTCCCAAAACCCATCGGGTTCAGGTTCCATCGCTATCGCACTACCCCTGTTTCCCTTTGTATTTCGTTATATAATGAAATACACGGAAAATACATTGAAAATGGCTTTGCCACGGACTTCAAAATTTATGAACTCTCATACATAATGCCTTCGGGTCTGGCTATCGGGTCGCCCATATGTATGTGCATAAGCCCCGCCCGTGATATAGTGCCGGTGTGATATAGCAATGCGATAAATCGCAATCGCACGTCGCTCACTCCTTGAGTCCTTTATATCACATGGCATATGCTCCTCATCGATCCAATCATCGGCGATCGCTGATCAGCGATGTCATGTGCCCAACTATAAGTTGTCCTCTCTGCTCAGCCGATTGTGATTAGCCGCTTAGATCTGGGCCGTTGATTGGCCAGATCTAACAGCGGTTGTTCATTCCTCTGTTTAAGCCTACGATTATGGGTTTTTTCATGGTTTTCAAGCGTATTTGCCTCCTGATAGTGTTTTTCCGCCCTTCCAAGGGCTCTCCTCGTGCTGATTTTGATCATTGGATGATCTTTAAGCAAATCTTGAAGATTTCAAGAGCATTTTTGGATCCATTTTTGGGCTTTTTGCCAGCAAGGCTAACAGGCACAATGATAGATGAAGCTATGGCCTAGTTCTAAAGTCCCTTTTCCCCATAACCCAACACAACACTACAAAGACAAAAATGCAACCTTCCTAGTAAGCAGACCTCCGATATTTAGGAAAGGCCAAGAATATGTGCGACTAGCAAACAAGATGTTGGCCAGGGCCAAGAATAGAACCAGTGAGAGAAAAGGGACATTGTTGCACTTGGAGAGCGGGAAAACTAAGATTTGGAATGGGAAAAGCGTAGTGTTTTCCCACTCGAAATCACCTTTCACCCAGCAATCTCAAGGAGTTCACTAAACCAACTCTAAATGCACAAAGAGCATGGAAACAAAATGAAGCCCAAACCTAAAAAAACATCAAGGAAATACTGACCCAGAAATGTCGAGTTAGTCTCATGCTGCACACATCAAACCCACATTGCTTGAGTCTTGAATCTCGAGCAAATCGACGTTGTAACCCTTGCTACTTGGTTCGCCCATGGAAATCTCCATAGCCACTATGTTCCATAATCAAACTCATGGTGAAGGGAACCTTGACGGGAACGTTGAGGCTTTACATATTTGAAATCAATTGGGTTGTGTAGCAAGAGGCAATTTTAACAGAGCAAAGGAGCATACAACACAGTCCTTCAACTCCACAAAACTCAAAAAAAAGAGTGAGACTTTGAGATAAATATTACAGACTGATTTCTTGGTCAGCGCTTTAGGGAGCAAATGGTGAAGGCATTTGGAAAAGGTATGACTTCGTGTGAGAGCCTCAATGTTATTTGGTCTTGATGTTTGTGAAGTGGGACCTTCTCTTCCTCTATCATTGACCCCATAGTGGGGTTGGTGGTCTGCTCAACGCATCCGGAGAAGATCCGTAACCAGCAATCACAAAACGCAATTCGAGACTATACCCACTCGCTCAGAAACGCTCTTCCAACTCTACACCAAGAGCATAGAATTGGAATTAAGGCACAACTAAAACTCAGAGGTGTCGTTTAAATGTGGAATGGAGAAAGAGCGCACAACTTCCATTGGTTTGCAAGAGCAGAGAAAATGGCAGTTATAGGGCAGAGATCATAGCTAGAATTTAGTTGAGAAAACATTCATGAACTGCAGAACTGACATGCACAGAAAGGCCACAAAACAAGTGGTTCAACTTTGGGCAAGACAAGAATACATCTGCAGCTTTAATACCATGTTAAACTCACATGGAATGTAAACAGTCATAAATGATAGAACATTGAATTGCGTATATTATTGACATGATATACATTTATTGTACATTGGAGTGATTGTTGGATTCCATATTCCAAGGTCTCTTAGACTTCAGTGGTTGTTCACATTCCACACCAACCCATAGAGGATTAGGTGTCCAAACGCTCCATATGAAGTTCAATAAGATTGAAATTATTCTCACACATCCTAAAACAATTAATAATAATGTTAAAAATTCAAAGGATAATATTACCATTGATTATCAACATTGTTAAACCCATAGAGGATTAGGTGTCCAAACGCTCCATATGAAGTTCAATAAGATTGAAATTATTCTCGCACATCCTAAAACAATTAATAATAATGTTAAAAATTCAAAGGATAATATTACCATTGATTATCAACATTGTTAGGGTTTAGAAGTTATGTTTTTACGATGTGGCTAATTCAAAATGGGACCACCCAATTCCAACTAGTTCAATATGAGCTGGTTGCCAATCTGACCATCGGTCCTATCCAACTGACCAATTTGACCAACTTTAATTCAAACTAGCCAATTTTTAAAACACCTCATTATTAGATTATAAAACACCAAAGGTCCAAGAAAGGTAGCGAATCATGGAGGCACCAAGATAACCATGGAGAAAAAAGGAAATGTATAAAATTGTCAACACTTAGAATTATGTGCATAGTTAAGAGAATGTATTTGACAATCATTCCAAAGTG
The DNA here is from genome assembly GCA_000404065.3 of Pinus taeda. Lineage (NCBI taxonomy): Eukaryota > Viridiplantae > Streptophyta > Pinopsida > Pinales > Pinaceae > Pinus > Pinus taeda. The sequence goes on along the minus strand of APFE031009815.1, from coordinate 36,771 downwards.
GCATTGCAATCGATCACCTTCATCGTGTATTTCTTCACCTAGAAACCCTTGTAATTATTCCAATGTGAACCGGGTAACTAATGCATATAACCAAAGAAAAAAAACCACAGAATAAGGAAAAGGGGCACTAAGACGAAAAGACCTAAGATCGCCATGGTGAAGGACACATTGGAAAAATAAAAACAAACAAAATGGTTCGCCATGATTGCGGCTAAAGTGTAGGGGCGGAGAGAGGACCAGACATAGGTTTTACACAAACCAGGAAAGCCCTTAAGAGAAGGTGGAAAAGGCCAAACCTCCTACAGTGGCCAACTTGGGCTAAACTTTAAAGAGCTACAAGCCGCTATGGTTTCTCTTTAAAGTTTAAGCTCTCAAGACAACTGTAAAAAGGGGCAAGGAAATTAACTCTAATCTAACAAACCAACATAAAATCAGACAAATCACCAAAAGCATGCAAATGAAAGTCCAAGATCTACTTCTACATACTGTCAATCTGTAAAAATAAGGAAAAAAACAGAGTGCACGTGTAATGTAACAACATTACAATCCTAAGGCCAAATGAAAGTCCAAGATCTGCTTCTACATATTGTCAATCTGTTAAATACTAAAAATAAGCAAAAAACAAAGAGTGCACATGTAATGTAACAACATTACAATCCTAAGCCGAAATGGAAGTCCAAGATCTACTTCTACAAACTGTCAATTTGTAAAAGTAAGCAAAAAACAAAGAGTGCACATGTAATGTAACAACATTACAATCCTTAAGCACTTAGTTGAATTGGTGAAGCAAGAGCAGCATTTGCAAGAGTGCAACTTGACATGGAAGGAAAAAAGCGACTCTATTGGAATAAAGGTGAATAGAGAATCCTTGAAGTGGCTTGCATTCAGAGTATAATACCTCTGTTGGTTTTGCTCCTGGGGTCAAGCTTCACTTACATGGATTTGGCAACATTGCTGGCAAGGTCAACTCCTAAAAAATGATGAAGGGTATTACTGCTGTAGATGACACCATAATTTTTATGTCACCATCCAAGAAGATAGAGTAGCAGAATGGTGTTACTTTGGCAAAAATTCTATGTAAAAATGAGGGAAAAGGATATCAATTTGGCTTAGTATGCTGCATGCACATGGCATCAGAAAATGAGATCCCAACATAAAGAAGAACTTTGTTTTCCATCTGCAGGTAGGGTACATTTTTTGCATTAGGGCCTGTTAGCATGTGCATGTGTTCATTGAATGGGACCTGTAAGTGTGTGCACGTGTTAATTCCATGGAGCAAACCCAACAACCCCATTACATGAAAGTGATTTATTGGCTAGCAAACTCTATTATCCATGGCTCATAATGTCATTTTGATAAAAACTTTTGACTACGGAATGTGCTTTTATTGCACAAAGGAAAAAAAATATATGAATAAATACTTGCACAAGATGCATACAAAACAAGCAATCACCTGTAGAAAGGCTATTACAGACCCGGCTATTTATATAGAAGGTACTTTGGATGAAGGTGAATAGAGAATCCTTGAAGTAGGTTGCATTCAGAGTGTAATACCTTTAATTGTTGGTTTAACTCGTGGGGTCTAGCTGAACTACATGGATTTGGCGACATTGCTTGCAAGGTCAACTCCTAATTAATGATGAACAAGAATGGAAATAGTAAATACTGCTGTAGATGACACCAAAAACTTTATGTGACTATCCCAGAAGATAGAGTAGCATAATGGTGTTACTTTGGCAAAAATTCTATGTAAAAACAGGGGAAAGAGACATCAATTTCGACCAGTATGCTGCAAGTACATGACATCAGAAAATGAGATCCCAACATAAATAAGAAGTCTGTTTTCCATGTCATTTTAATAAGGCTCAAAATGCCATTTCAACGAAAACTTTTGACTAAGGATAGTGTTTTTATTGCACAGAGCATAAAAATATATGAATAGAGACTTGTACAAGATGTATACAAAACAAGCAAACACTTGTAGAAAGGCTATTACAGAGCCGGCTATTTAAATGGAAGACACTTTGGATCTTTTTTCCATGAATTCTGGAAAGAATCATCTGTTCTTTAAGCACATATATTCTTAGTATTAGATCTGACACGTTGTGTGATGAAAAATATAAAATATAGGCATAATGGAGAGGAGATCTTGATGCAGCTTTACTGAATATAACCATAACCACAGTAGTAAAGCGTCAGATAAAGCATTTGAAAATAAATAACAAATTATCTTTTCTTGTTCCACCTAATAGCCTCATTACATGACAGTGGTACGTTGGCTAGAAAACTCTGTTATCCATGGCTGATAATGTCATTTTACCAAAAAAAATTGACTAAAGTTTGTGTTTTTATTGCACAAAACAGAAAATATATGAATAAAATTAAAAAAATATCTACTTAGATGTATACAAAACAAACAATCGCTAGTGGGAAATATGTTACAGTCCCAGCTATTTAAATACAAGATACTTTGGATCTTTTTTCCATGATACTGGAAAGAATCATCTTTTCTTTAGGCAAATCCACTCTTAGTTCTATATCTCACATGTTGAGTGATGAATTGTAGAAAATATAGGCATAATGAGGAGGAGATCTCGCTGCAGCCTTACTGAATTACAACAACAATAGTAATGTGTCAGATAAAGCATTTGACAAAAAAGGAAGAAGCAAAAGTTCTTTTTTTTCGTTCAACCTTCAAAACCTCTACATATACATGATGATTGATGATTTACATGATGGGGAAATTTCCAATTATGATATTCATGCACTACCGCTGAAATCAAGGAATTATTTCCCTTCCAGTTTCTGTGAAAGTTACCATCTGGACAAAAGCCATCGCGACTCTTGCATTTAGCAAGCGACCTGAATTCTACAAAATTAGCTTAGTGAGAAATGCATTTGGTGCATACATGCTATGACCTTACAGTCCTACAGTAAACTCAGCTGAATATACTATAGCAATAATGGATATGAATGTCAAATGGAAAACCAGCATCCTATGTGGCCTGTCTCACATCGTTTTATGTAAAACATCTTCGAACAAATTATCATCCAGAAGTTTCAAATCCTTAGCTTTCATTTCCGTCAAAAGATTGTGTACTTCTTTCTGTAGGCCTGATCTGCGACAAATCCTGATCAAATACTCATAGTTACTTGAATCTAAATTGGGATCAGTTCCACTCTGCTGGATAAGAAATGAATGTGCCTCATCAAAACCTCTAGCTTCGAAGATACCATCGAGAAGATAACCATAGGTAAGATACATAGGCGTAATCCCTTCTTCTTTCATTCGATCAAAGAGCTCAAGCGCGCCTTCAACTCTCCTTGTCTTGCAAGCAGCATAAATCAGTAAATCGTATGTAATTGCATCTGGTTTGCAGCCGTTATCAATCATGCTCCGAAGCACTTCAACTGCCTCTGCGAATCGTTTTCGATAACAAAGCTTGCTTAAAACGAGATTATAGGTGACTGAATCAGGAGGACAGCCTTTCATCTTCATCATTTCAAATACAAGCTTTACCTTATCCAGCTGGTCGTTCAGGCAAAAAAGTGTTATAAGTGGACGAAAAGTCACTGCTCTGGGAGCACAATCAGAACTCGCCATCTTATCCAATATCCCTAAAGCTGTATTGGCGCGATTTTTTTCACAGAGAGCCGCAATAAGCATTTCATAAGCGTTTCTTCTGGGAGAAAGTTCCAACTTCTCAATGATTTCAGTGAGATTCTTCAGCATATCTGAATCATCATGCCAGACGGTCGCAAAGGAAAATGTTTTCGCAGAATAACTGCAACGTGCAGATGACATCTCTGCCAAAATCATCTGCAGGGTTTCAAAATCCTTAGAGCGGCCAAGAAGATTTACCAGCTCGTCATAGGTTGAAGTGTTATGCTTGAACCCTGGTTGTAGTTTGGCCCATTGGAAAAACCTCAGGACCGAGTTTGGGGAACTCGTTCTAACCATCACCGTCTTTACCAGATGTGGAGTTATCTGAATACCTAACTGAGTTAGGGTTTCTTCCATGTCTTCCTCGCCCTTATTAAGGACTTTACATATTTCTCTTCTAGCGTCCTCCAAATTCCATTTCTTTTTGTCTGGGATTTCGTTGGTTTTGTTCAATTCAGGCAAGGCGCCTTCTTCTTCGCTATTTTCGTCCTCGCCCGAGTCGACTGGAGTTTCATTAAGGGTTTGAACCGTGGCTGATGCATCGGTTGAGTAAAAATCATGAGAGAAAATGAGTTCGTTAAAAGAAACAAAGTGCTCACCATTTTTTAAGGTTCCGGGAGCAGTGGAATCCATATTTTGGTCCCATCGCGATGTTGCAGAGCTCCAACGTTTGTGGCGCAGCGTGGCTGTTGAAATCCCTCGCCTAATAGAAGCCAACCCTGCACACCGTAAATGAGCTGTGACCCGCATTGCAGAAGCCATGAGTTGAATAGCCAGTAGTTGTGATCGAAGGTTTTCGGCGTTGGTGCAGAAAAGCAATGGGAGAATGGAGTTTTTAGGGGTTATGGCAGCCAGGGGTTTAAGGGATTAACGGTGTGGCTTGCAAAATCAACATTTCAAATTGGTTAACCTTATAATGCCTAGAGTTTTGCAATGCTATAGGTCGTAATTGTTTGGGTTTTTTCATATTACCTTCCACACATTTAGAAGCATACATATGTTAGTTAGTTATGCAAAGTTTTCTAAACATTTTGGCAAATCTTTACACCACTTATGGAAAAATAATTATGATCTCGTTCAAAAATTCCATGGTCTTGTTTTACATGCAAGATCAAATTACTTAAGTTTTTCCCTATGTTTGAGAATTGTAAATATCAAAATTACAAAATAGCTTAATGTTATATCTGAGAGTCAAGTGATGATAAAGTCATTACCATTAATTGATTATAGTTTTTATATATTTTTTTGATACCTCTAAATTGAATTTGCCATAGAACAATTATTGATATGTATGAATCAATATGTAAAGAAAATTTGGTATTTTACATTTTTAGCCATGCTCCATGTACAGTTAATACCATTATATCATTTTCAAACTATCTTCATACATATGTTGAAAATGTGTTATTGTTTATGGTCCTCCTTGAGTTATATTATGTATGCTCTATACTAGTGCAGAGATTATAATTGCTTTCTTTTTTTACCCAAAGCATTATATGGGGAAGTTCATTTTTGCCCAACTAGCTAAAACGGCAGGGCTTGTTCCCTCTACCACATGCAACAAATCTAGTTTCTAGTTGCTTTTATAACCACCCTTTACTTTGTTATGCCCACCTTTCTACTTCTCTAAACGCAAACAAGGGCTTTCCTTGCTTCAAGGCCTACATGGAGCTAATGAAAATTCACTTTTATGATGTATTGTGTTGAAGATGGAAGAATCTTTAACATAGAGGCTCACATTGAAGTTGGAAACATTCAGTGGCTTCGTCTTGGCTTTATTAATGCCCACTACAACTTCATATTAGCTCTATTGGTTTATTGATGCTCACTACAACAGCATGCCCCTTCAAAGATGTAACACCTCCTCCCTAACATTTACCCACTTTGACAAGCCCTCCGATTAAATGTGAAGTGACGTGTCACTCTGACATGACCTAAACTCCAAAGTCTAGTTAAGGAAGTGGGGCCTACAAAATTAAACCTTCCTCGCCTTCATCAGGGCCTACATACCACCTAGGAGCTACACAACCACTCCAGGTGCCCAATCCTTGAGTTGGATTTCTTTTTCACTGACCTAGGCCCTCAACTGCATACATGATAAGGGCAGAGTGCGGTTATAAACCTCCAAACACATGAAAAATCCTTCTTCACTACAATTATGTACCAAAATCTCCTATTCAAATGAGAACAATGATCAATTACAATGACTACTGCAATGCTTGAAGCTCAATATGCATTGCAATTATGATCTCCTCATGACTCTGCTCTGGTCAATGTTGAATTGTGTAGTTTGGGAGGTACTCTAAGCCCTAGGGTTCATGGTTTGGAAGGAAAAGCGCCACAAGGGTCACTTGTGGGCTTGCAACCCAAGTATGGTGTTTTGCACCAAAATGTGTTTTGGGCATTTTCAGAAGCACATTTCTACATGTTATGGCATGAGACGATAAAGGGCAGAAAGGATAATCCACCACTTTGAGAATCGTCAAATTCTGAGCTGTAGAAGTGGAGATATGAATTTTTGAAGTTGTCATTAATATTTGGACAAGGAAAAGTCATGTAAGCTTGAGGAATTCGTCCAAGAGACATGACTCTTCATCAAATTCGTGGAGCCCCTCATTTGTGTATAAATAGAGGGTGAAGGCAAGGTTAATTCTCATCCATTGTGTAACACACATCCTCAAGAAAAGAACTCAGTTAAGGAGAGAAGGGCACTCTAAAATTACTGCAGCAAAGGAGGATGGGGCAACGTGGATTTTAGGGTTCCTTCTAGGGTTTGTTTAAGGGCAAAGTTTGTTGGAAGGGATGTCGAGGTAGCTCCCTAGAGGGTTGAGGCAAAGGTAAGTATTTTAAGTTTGTTTGGACACTGTTTTGTGGACAAAATTCTATCATATTGTTGGTCGTAAGCTACATGATTAATGTGTGTTAGGTCGCAGGCCATAGCACCACAGTAAGGTGTGCGTAGGGGTAGATTAAGGGTTGATAAATGCCTAAGACAATTTCCTAATAGAGGAGGGGTCTCCTAAGGGTGCATCGCAGTTTTCTAGAGGGTTGTTCAAGGATTGTTGGAGGAGTTTAGGGTTGCAGCAATGTTCCCTAACCAAAACATTCAAGAACAACACTTGCAAACAAATTTGGAGAGCAGTGTTTGGTGTGTATTGGGTCAAAGAAGTTGACCAGATTTTGATTGGATTGTTGGGCAACCTGTGGGAGCCAATTTGGAGGCGTGATTGGGTGATCGTGAGCCTTCATCGGTGTAGATCTTGCTGTGTAGTATTGGGTGCCATTGATCTAGTGGAGGGTAGTGTGTTGGCTACCCAAAGTAGCACTAGATGAGTTATCTTGAAGTGACGAAGAGGAGCTAAAGGTTGGGTGAAGATTGGTGCCGAATTGCAGTACTTTGATGGATAAAAGTGACTGCTAGCCTGGCATATTGGAGCTTGGGAATTGGCCAACCTAGAGAGCACATTGGATCAGCCCATGTACATGCAGTAAAAGTGACTTACAGCAGTGTTAGGTGGCATCCCTCTTATAGTCTCGAAGTGTTTTCCTTTGATGGATTAAGGGGTAGCTAGTGAGCAGTACGGGAGTGAAGGACTGGCAGGACAAGATATGACATAGAAGTTGCAGCAATGTTTGTCATTGTATCTTATTACCATAGACTATTGTATTATTCAGATTTGGTTTAATATAATGAAGATTGGTGATTGTACAATTTTGAACAATTTTGTTAAAAGTGTGTATATTTGTGCATATGTGATTTATTGCTTTATATTTCGATTGTGCAAATTAGTTTATGGTTGAGATTATTGGTTTGGACGTGTCCATGATTTTAAGACTCTAACCTAGACCCAAGGTCATGGAAATTTAACATGGTACTAGAGCATGTCTGAGCTACTTTGAAAATCAGTGAACCAGAGTTGTGCAATACAACGTGAGAGGGAATTGGTCACATTGTAAGTGAAGGGCTCACTACAATGTCGAAGTTGCATGCAGGTCTTCGGTATGAGGATGGGTTGGAGGGCTTGTCCAACTATAGTCCTTGGAAGGAAAGGATCAAGTTGGTCTTGCAGGTCAACAAAATCTGGGAGTTCACCAAGAAAGGGATCAAGAAGCCAACTGACCCTAAGGAGCTGGAAATATTTGAAGGTTTGGATGCGAGGGCACAATTGATCATCCTAGATCGTGTGAGATGCCCTAATACCTCATTTGTCTAGGAAGAATAATGCACATGAGATGTGGATGGCTCTTCAGAATTTATTCCAGAATAAGAACGAGAATTGAGTATTGGTATTGAAGGATAAGTTGAAGTCCACCAAATGATAAAGGGTGAAAGCATTACCTCGTGTCTGACGAGATTGTCTCGAGTCAAAGATGAGCTTGCTACCATCGGTGTGACTATCTCAAAAGGAGATATGGTAAGGATTAACTTGAAAGGGTTCACTGAGGAATAAAAGCCCTTCATCAAAGGGATCATTGCCAGGGAGAAGCTTTTAGACTGGGATGGTTTGTAGGATGAATTCATTCAAGAAGAGTTGAAAGACGAGGATCTTCATCCAAAGAAGAAGTCTTTCGATGATAATGTGGCACTTGCAACATGAATGAATGGTAAGCACAAGAAGGACTTGAGTAAAGTCAAGTGTTTCAACTGTAGAGAGATGGGTCATTGTTTGTCGAGATATCTAATGAAGAAGAAGGGAGATGATGACAAGAGGAAAGGTAAGGAAGTTGTCGGTGTTGCCAATTCAGTTCAGATAGATGATCTCACCAGGAGATTGGAAGAGGAGGACTTTGCTATGATTTCTCATTTCTCGTGGAGTACTATCAATGAGGATGGATGGTACGTGGACAGTGGTGCAATGAAGCATATGACAGGGTGACAAGAGGTTTTTGAGACTCTAACTGAATGGCACTCGAAGTTGCACATGGTGTTGGGCTACAAGAGTCAATTGGAGATTCAAGGATCTAGAGTTGAGCCATTTAGGATGGAGACATGACATGTGATGTGGGTCCAAGATGTATTGTTTGTATCAAGACTTAGATATAGCATTATTTTTGTCTCGATGATCGAGAGGAAGGGGTTTGAGTTCTTGTTCTAGGATGGGAAGGAAAGACTCAAGCTTAGAGGTTCTAAGTCAGATGGGATTGTACTAAGAGTTAGAGAGCATGGTCTCTATAGGTTGACAGGCAAGCTTGTGGATCATGGAAAGAAGTAGGTTCAGGTTCCAAAGGACCAGGTGCAGGTATAGGCTTCATAGGAGCAAATACATGTTCCCAAAAAGAAGTTACACCTTCTCAAGAAGAAGGTCCATATACCAAAGACTCAAAGGGAGTCAAGTTCGAGAGGGAGCTTGCATGTTCAGAGGGAGACTCTGCAGTGCAAGAAGAGCGCATCATCAGTGGGGAGCAAAGGTGATCCTACAGCTGCCAAGAAGGAATCATGGAGAGAGTGGAAGACGTTACTAGAAAACAAGAAGATGCAATATTCTTCTAGTGACAATGACACTTCCAAGAAGGGCGTAGTTCATCGTACATGGATTGTTGCAATTGTGAGTGCCAGGAGTTGGGCAAGTGTGGCGAGCAGTGATGATGATGATGAGTTACTTCCTAGTCTTGGAAGTACCTCCCTCGCTAAGAGGGAGTGTTGATTTGTGTAGCTTAGGAGGTACTCCAAGCCCTAAGGTTCAGGGTTTGGAGGGAAAAGCACCACAAGGATCACTTGTGGGCTTGGTACCCAAGTCTGGGGCTTTGCACCAAAATGTGTTTTGGGAAAATCTATAAGGACATTTCTACATGTGATGGCATTAGAAGATACAGGGTGGAAAGGAGAATCCAACGCTTCAAGAATCGTCAAATTCCGAGTTGTAGAAGTGGAGATATAAATTTTTTAAGTTGTCATTAATATTTGGACAAGGACAAGTCATGTGGGCTTGAGGAATTCATCCAAGGGACATGACTATTCATCAAATTCGTGGAGCCCCTCATTTGTGTATAAATAGAGGGTGAAGGTAAGGTTAATTCTCATCCATTATGTAACACACGTCCTCAAGGAAAGAACTCGGTCAAGGAGAGAAGGGCACTCTAAAATTACTGCAGCAAGGGAGGAAGGGACACGGTAGGGTTTAGGGTTGTTTCTAGGGTCTGTTTGAGGGTTGATTTTGCTAGAAGGGAGGCTGAGGTAGCTCCCTAGAGGGTCGAGGCAAAGGTGAGTATTTTAAGTCTATTTGGGCATTATTTTGTGGACATAATTATATCATATTATTGGTTCTAAGCTATAAGATTACTGTGTGTTAGGCCATAGGACATAGCACCACAATAAGGTGTGCATAGGGGCAGATTAAGAGATAATATATGCCCAAGACAATAGCATAATAGAGGAGGGATCTCCTAAGGGTGTGCCACAATTTTCTAGAGGGTTTTTCAAGGACCGATGGAGGAGTTTAGGGCTGCAGCAATGTGCCTTAATGCCCTAACCATAACAGTCAAGAACAACAATTGCAAATAGATTTGGAGGGTAGCGTTTGGTGTGTGTTAGGTCAAAGAAGTTGACCAAATTTGGATCAGATTGTTGGGCATCCTATGGGAGCCAATTTCGAGGCGTGATTGGGTGATCTTGAGCCTTCATTGGTGCAAATCTTGCAATGTAGTATTGAGTACCATTGATCTAGTAGAGGGAAGTGTGTTGGCTACCCAAAGTACCCCTAGATGAGTTGTCTTGAAGTGATGAAGAGGAGTTGAAGTTTGGGTGATTGGTGCCGAAGTGCAGTACTTTGATGGACAAAAGTGACTGTTAGCCTAGCAGATTGGAGCTCGAGAATTGGCAAACCTAGAGAGTATATTGGATCAACCCGTGTACATGCAGTAGAAGTGACTTGCAGCAGTGTTAGGTGATAGCCCTCCTAGAGTTTTGATGTGTTGTGCTTTGAAGTACTAAGGGGTAGCTAGTGAGCAGTATGGGAGCGAAGGACCGACAAGACAAGATATGACATAGAAGCTACAGTTATGTTTCTCATTGTATCTTGTATACCATAGACTGTTGTATTATTCAGATTTGATTTAATATAACGAAGATTGGTGATTGTACAATATTGTACAATTTTGTTAAAAAGTGTGTATATTTATGCATATGTGATTTACTACTTTATATTTCCGATGTGTAAAGTAGTTTATGGGTGAGATTCTTGGTTTGGTAACGTTGGTGATTTCAAGGCTCTAACCTAGACCCAAGGTCATGGAAATTCAACATCCAATTCTTAGCCAAAATCGGCCTCATGCTTCCTCCTATTTCCTTACTCAATTCCTACTCCTAAAGAATAGGGAAAGCTCTTATTTTCATGCGCATTCCTAAGAGAATAAGCTCACCTGCATGCACAAACTTTGTACGCTCGAAATAATATACAATAGAATTACAACTTGCCTCTTTCCTCCAACTTCACTAGGAAATTTGAATTGCATGCATGACTAGGGCTATTTTTAGTAAATGAGCTAATTAACTAAGATTTAGTTGAGTTTACAACATTTCCATTACTCAACTAAACTCCTAACTGACTCTATTATAGACTAAAGCTCAGTCAACTGTCAAACACTAAAGATAACACCATTAGGCAGCTAGAACTTAGTCATTAACTTGTACACAACTCTACTACTTACCCACAAACTCGAATTGGCTGACTTAACTAAGTGATTTGGCCATGTCACTTTTGCTAACTTCCTGACAACTCATCATTCTTGAATTTGAATTTGAATTTCATCATTTTTCTAAGTCACAAGTCAAATGAGGCCTTTTCTTGCTACAATCTAACACTCCCTCTTCATAAGAAAAGGGTTATGAACAACCCTAATCCTACTCATGCAAAACTTAAACTTTCCTCTTTACAAAGACTTTATTAAGTTGTTTACATCCTCCTCTTTTTTAGGAATGTATTGTAACATAACAATCCTCGTCTGCATACAATCTCTCAGGTGATGGTACTTGATGTCTATATGTTTGGACCTATCATGAAACACTAGATTTTCAAAGAGTTTTATACAACATTGATTTTCATAATGGATTGATGTAGGCTCCATCCCCTGACTAAAGAGACCAACCAATATCTTCCTCCTCCAAATAGCCTCGCATTTTACTTGACTAGCAGCCATATACTCAGCCTCTATTCAACTGAGTGTTACAAATCTTTGTTTCTTGTTGTACCAAGAAATTGTTGTTGACCCAATATTGAAGATTGCTCCCAATGTGCTCTTCCCATTTGAAGCACTCCCTACCTAATATGCATCTGTGAAGCCTTGGAGCTTCACTCCATAAATATGCTTGTACCATAACCCAAAGTTTGTTGTGCCTGTGAGGTATCTTAGAACATGTTTTGTTGCTTTCTAGTGAAGCTTGGTAGGCTCCACCATGAACTAACTAATTTGTTTCACTGCAAAACAAATATCAAGCCTTATTTTCACAAAGTACATCAAGGACCCCACCATCTGTCTATAGATAGCACCATCTATTTCCTCCCTTGTAGAAGCATCATTTTCCCTCCAGTTAGCACCTAGAGTATCCATGGATTTTCAATCCTGCATATGGAATCTCTGAAGGATTTCATAGGTGTACTTCCCCTATTCAAAAAATATCTCTCCATCTCCCTACCACACCTCCAAGCCAAGGAACTAGTGCATCAAACCCATATCCTTCATCTTGAACTCTTTTGCAAGGTTCTCTTTGCAATACTAAATCAACCTATCATCTCATGTCAGTATCAAATCGTCCACATAGAGAACTAAGATGTGCATACTACCATCTACCATAATGTAGTAGAGATTGGCATCTGCTTCACTCTTAGTGAAGCCCAATCCACTGAGATAAGAATCTATGCAAGTGTACCAAGCACAAGGCACATGCTGGAGACCATAAAGGGATTTGTTGAACCTACACACACGTGTCTCAGTGCTAAAGGTCTCAAACCCATCAGGCTACTCAATGTAGATCTCTTCCTCAACTACTCCATTGAGGAAGGCAGTTTTAACATCCATTTGGTGGATCCTCCACCCCAACCATGTCACCAATGCAAGTATGGTCTTGATAGATGAGTATCTTGCCACAGGGGAAATGTATCCTCATAATCAATCCCTGCCACCTATGAGAAGCCTTTGGCCATAAATTTTGCCTTGTACTTCTCAACACTATCATTAGCTGCATGTTTTACCTTATACAGCCTCCTGAAACCAACTACTAACTTGTTCCCAGGTTTGGGAACCACCTCCCAAACATTGTTCTTCATAATGGTGTTACACTCCTCCACCATGGCATCCAACCAAACTTGTTGGGAAGTTTCCTCTTTGAAACAAGATGACTCAGAATCAATCAACCATGACATGAGTGTCATATATCATGTATATATATTTGGTGATCTCCTATGTTTGTGCAAGGAGCTAGGAGATCCAACCTACTCCTGGGATTCCTGCACCAACCTATCAACCATCTTGTTCCTCTTCCTCCCTTCTCTAGAAATCTCTTTGTTAGTGGGTGCCTCCACTCAGTCTCCTCTCTGCTCCTCCACATGTTGTTGCTCCACATCATCCTCTTGCAATGTCTTCTTTCTTTTGAGCAAGATCTGACTCTGTGAATCTGACTAAGCCTCATCCTTTAGATCTGGAAGCTCCTCCTCTTATGGTATGCTCAGCTCTCGCTCTAGATATCTCCTCGTGGCTTTCTCCTCATCAAATATCACATCCCTCCTCATAACGGTCATCCTGAGTGAGGGCATGTACACTCGGTAAATATGAGGTGTCTCAGAATAGCCCATAAAGATCTCCCTCTCTGTAGTGGGCTCCAACTTTTTCCTACTATCTTTGGAGACGTGACAATAGACTATGGATCAAAATATGTGAAAGTGGGAGACATCTGGATTCCTCCCATAAAAAGCCTCTTAAGCTGTAATCATTCCAAGGATTTTTGAGGGCTCTTGTTCTACAAGTAAATAGTTGTATTGCAAGCTTCTGCCCATGGGGATAGTGGAAATCCATGATCATGCAACATTGTTATAAAAACTCCTATAATACTTCTATTTTTCCTCTTTACAACCCCATTTTTTTCTGTTTTGTGGGGTGCAATCAACTCCCTTCTAATACCCTCCTTGGCACATAATTCTTTGAAGGCATTAGACACACACTCCTCCATTATCACTTCTCATGGATTTAATTTTCTTTCCAGTCTCATTTTCTACTAAGGCTTTAAATTCAGAAAACTTTGAATAAACCTCATCTTTCTTCTTCATGAAAGAGATCCAACATTTGTGGGAAAAATCATCTATGAATATCACAAAATAATTGTGTTTTACAGTTGAGTCTATGGAAAATGGCCCACACACATCGGAGTGAACTTGCTCCAATATGGCTCTAGCTCTGCTCTCTTGGCCCTTGAAGGAGGATTTAACATAATTTCCAAGAGTGCATCCCTTGCAAACGTCATGTTGATTAAGGGTGCACTTTAGAAGTCTAGTGGTGATCTATTGCATTATCTTCAAAGCTCCATGGTGTAGGTGCCCCATGTGCCTGTGCTAGGGCTCTCCAACATCTTGTCTTTGAACATGTTTTGCCTTACTACTCAATGTACCACATGCATCAACCTCCAACTTGTAGACATTTTTAATCATAACACCAATCTGCTTAACATTTGCAATAGCAACATGCTTCATATAAGCCTTCCCTTTACTAAACACCACACCATATCCTCTATCTTTAAGTACAACTATAGAAACTAGATTTTTCTTCAGACCAAGCACATACATTACATTATTTAGGTGAAGATGGGAGCCTGGCTCCCTCTTAAAGGTGACAGTGCCAATCCCTTTAGTACAATATCTTCCATCATCTCCAAGCTCTATGTGCAATTGTAGGTCTTTGTCCTCTAAGTTGTTGAAGAAAACCTTATTTCTTATCATATGAAATGAAGCACTAGAGCCTAAGTACCACACACTTCCTCGAACGATGCTTTCCATACAATCAATGAGGGTGAAATCCAACTCAAATTGTGATGTGAAATCATCTCCTCGTGCTACTGCTATAGGCTTCTTACTGGAATTCTTATGTGGACACTTGGTTGTATAATGTCCATACTCATGGCCATAAAAGCATTTAATTTTACTGAGGTCTTTCTTCTTGCCGTGGTTCTAGTTGGATTTTTCCTTACCTTGGGCCTTCTGTTCTTTGGATTTATTTCCTTTGCTAGCTAAATAAATTTTTTCTTCCTCATCAGTTCTAGATGAGACTCCATCTCTAGTGTTTCTTCTAATCTCCTCCTGCACCAAGTCAGGCCAAAGTCTCTCTCAATTTGGAAGCTTGTCTCTTCCATTAATTGCATCCTGATAGTTTTGTCAAGACTTTGGAAGACCAAAGAGTGTTAAGCTCACAAGATCATATGGTTGCACAAACTCTCCAACTCCTCCAAGTTCATCTCTCACTTGAGTGAATTTGGATAGGTATTAAACAATAGCTTCATTTTTTTTTCATTTGAATGTTCTTGGGCTTATATTTGAATGCCAACTTCCTGGCATCATTGTTGCTTTTGAATAGCTCTGTGAGAGTTTTCCACATTGCAAAAATAATATCCTTTCCACGCAAATATGAAACCACATAGTCTCTTACACCCTCCAGGATAATCCTCCCAGCTTTTGTAGTATATTTATTCCACTGAGCCAGATGTTGTGAATCTAATGCTGCTAGTTTTGGAATATTTGCTTTTGTGTACTCTAATACTCCATTTTCATCCAACATAGCTTCCATTTTATCTTTCCAAGCACCGAAATGTTAAGTTACCTCCAATGCATACTCAAGCTTCAATCCATTGAAAGACATTGTTCATGCACTGAAGACATACTTGCACCACAAACTTTGTTATTCAAAATTTCTTTGAGAGATGATCAGGAACCTAGCTTCTATGTAGTTTTCAATAGCTCTGATACCATTTAGGAAAATATTGAAATTTGCAACTGCTAAAGAAATCACACTGAAATCATTAGACACAAATTTCTTCTACTAAATTCTACAGAAGGAAAAAATGACAATAGAAATACATTCAATCATTCAATCACAATGCACAAAGTTTTTACTGGGGAACCCAACTGGGAAAAGCCCCTCCTCTATTTGTATTATATTAGATAAGAATAATGATCAATTAAAATGTCTGCTTCAATGCTTGAAGCTCAATCTACACTACAAATATGATCTCCTCCTAACTTTTCTTCAGCCAATGCTTAGCCAAAATAGGCCTCATGTTTTCTCCTTTTTCCTTATGCAATTCTTGCTCCTAATTAATAGGGAAAGCTCCTATTTTCATGTGCATTCCCAAGAGAATATGCTCACATGCATGTAAAAGTTTTGTACACTCAAAATAGTATACAATAGAATTACAACTTGCATTTCCCTTCAACTTCACTAGGCAATTCGAATTGCATGCATGACTAGGGCTATTTTTAGTAAGTGAACTAGTTAACTAAGAGTCAGTTGAGTTTACAATAATTCCATTACTCAACTGAACTCCTAACTGAATCTATTCTAGACTAAAGCTCATTCATTTGTCAAACACTAAAGATAACACCACTAGACAACTATACCTTAGGAATCAACTTATACACAACTCTACTACTTGCCCACAAACTCGAACTGACTAACTTAATTGAGTGATGTCGCCATGTCACTCCTACTAGCTACCTGAAAACTCATCCTGCTTGAAGTTGAATATGAATTTCCTCATTTGATTAAGGTATAAGTCAAATGAGGCCTTTTCTTGCTATAATTTAACACTAACTACCTTTTGTCTTTGCAAAACCCACAACCTTGAGTGATATGTTAGTCATGTGGACTAAGCAATTGCTTATGTAGTTGAAACATAGTTTATGATTTTCTTTTTCTATTGATTCTTATTTTGATTCTTTTGATCTAGTTGTAGGAGAAGTAGCATTAAATGTTGCCTCATGTTTTGGGACAGATCCTTTAACAATCCCCCAAATCAAGTTAATTGCATTCAAAAATTCATAAGCTCAATGAGTTAACTATGAGAGGAGTCAGACTTATTTACACAAGCCAACTCATAAAAGACTTCATCTTCGAAATGTGCACTCAATCCTTCTGTCTAGAATGAATTATTATCTAGTGTAGTGATTGGTGGACTAAATAACACTAATTTGTATCATGAGAAACCACTAAATAAAGTATTATTAGATCATGCAAGGACCAATTCAAAATAGACCTTGGAATGAAGGAAGCCCAAAAACTAATTATGCTAAGGAATAACATGCCAAATGCACTTCCAAGATCCTACATGAGTCAATATGTGTTCCAAGACTATATGGGTGGCCACTCACCTATTCCACTTGGATACTCAACATTGTTTCTTTCTATTTCCTTAATTGTAGCACAATTTACTATTTTTCTCAGTTTTTTGGGTCCTAAACTTTCAGAGCCATTTTGAGGCCCAAAATGACGTTGTTTTGAAAAATGGGCAAATCCATAGCCTACGACAGGGCTTTTCATAAGGCTTTGTGGTCGAAACTTGTAGTCCTTAGATAGATCTTTGCAATTTAAAGTTGTAGTCTTCAGATAGATCTTTCTAACAAGGTATCGTATGCGTCAAACAAATATCGTATGCCAAAGTTACGACCCCGAGAAGTTGATGTACCAACTAACTCTAACACAACCCGCAAAATTTTGGTGCTTCATCTCCTAGGGTTAGGCTTTTGGATGTTTAGGGTTTTCCCTTGTTTCTCAACAATGAAAATGCCTTAGAGCCTCATTGTAACATGGTTCAGAAGGAATGTAGATGTTAAATCTCTTTTATAAGATAAGCTACTTTATTTCCATTCTACGTGTAAACAATTTTTAGTATATAATATTAATGAATTGAAGTTTAGTTTTTGTTTTGGCTCTGTGTTTCTGTTTGAATCTATATGTTCTTACATTAATTTGGATCAATTGTATTAGAGCGGTCTACTCTTTCTTTATTTTTCTATGCATATCCCCAACGAGGTCGGGTTATAAGGAGTTAGGGCTTGAACTGGTTGAACCCTTGCAAGAATGGCCTTGCTAACCCTGATGGCCTCCCATGGTGGAAGAAAAGAAAGACGAGGGAGAAGAAAATCCTTTCAAAATATTGCTTGAAGAATCCCTCGAGAGATAAAGGAATGAGATGATGGATAAATTTTCCCAAATCCTTTAACGGGTATCAATGTTATATAGGAAATAACCTCCTTATCAACTCAGAGGAGAAGGAGAAACTTGGACTGAAAGAAAACCTAGCTTACAGGCCCATTTTCCATGGTAACATGCCCCAAGAACTGACAACAAACATTCTAACACGAGCCAGGACCTTGCAGACAGCATTAACCTAGGGGTTAATGCATTTTTTTTCCTATAAGGTCGTGTTACCTGAATTTCATTGGATCACGAAGGCAAATCCACGTGTTAACTTACCGACACTCCGAAATTCACTCAAGGGTGGCTCAAAAAAAGCTCGAGCAAATCAACTCTATCTCATATTTCAGAAGTTGCCTATCCTAACTTAGGAAAATAAACAAGGAAAGAGTAGTAAAGTAGAGGAAACCTCCTCCAACCTTTTGGATTTTTCCTAAAGCGGAACTGGTGGAGAAATTGGTAAAAGCTCAACCTTCCCTCACCTATATATTAGAGGCTAGGTCTCGATAATTGGGATCAAAATTTCTGCATTGTTATATTGTCGAGACACTAAGAGAGAGAGAGAGAGAGAGAGAGAAGAGCTAGGAGCTAAGGGAAGACTTGGTTCAACAATCATGGTTGTAATATTTATTCTTAGAGTTAATAATATAGATATGTTGTAGTTTTGTCTCTGTCATTATTTTGATACGTTTTTTCTATATGTTGATCAGATGATCAGACTAACACTTTATTATTGATGTATTCAGTTTTTATATGCTACTTTATATTAATGTGTTGAATTGCCTAGATTTTTTATACGGTGCAAAGACTACTTGGTTTTTGTTTCTTGTGTAGGTATCAACCGTGGAGTTGGTCGGGGATCCTTTCTCTGCCACGTTGAAAGCTTTAGCTAATTTTCACCCAGGATAAGCAGGTAATCATTCACCAATACCTTGTCAATTTTTAGCTAGCATTTGCATGATTGAATGTGTCATATGTGAATAGTAGCAGGTACCTTAATTCTGCCTGCCTTAAGTTTGGGGAAACTTGGGAGGGTTTTCTGTCCACCACCTGTGCATTAATCCCTATAGCAGGATTGGTGACTCCACTATGGAAAAGGAACTGTGTCGGGTATACAATTAACCCTTTGTCGCGCTCGGTCATCAACCATGACAAAGGAACCCCTTGGAATCGTCTTTACAATCTTTTCAAAATCTCTAAATATGAAAAGACTACCAATTTTACCCTTTCTATACTTGTTAAACCTAAACAAATTTAGAAAAAATGGATAAAATGATGGTTACGCTATCTATTTTTATGAAATAATGTTTGGCAACATTATCTTGTCAATCCCTTGAACATGGAACTTTCCCAGCATATTCCTTTTTCTCTATCAACTTCTCTTTAAGCCCTACCATCTTATGAGTTTAGTCTTGATACCCTGATGTCCCTGCATCCTTGTATCCTAACACTCTTTGGTGTTCTTTGAGTATAAGATGCCTGGTCTTCTTGGAGTCATGCCTTCTATTGTTCAAGGGATCAACCTTCTCTCTATTATCTACATCAACCATATGTCATGATCACCCTGAGTCATTTTTCACCATTATTCTAAACTATCTCCAAAACAATCATCTTTGTCCTGCTTCGTGTCAATTGATGTAGAACTCGTCGTTTCCTACCTTTAACATGTCTCTTCCTATCGACTTCAACATATTATCTAGGAAGTAGATCTAGAAACATTTCAGTACCCTAGAACTTGTAGTCCTTGGTGGCAGGTTTTGTGCGTTTGATGGGGGGTTTTCACTATTGGCTCCATGTTGAATGATTCTACGAGTGTTCGACAACAACACATTTTATTCACACTCGATAGAATGTATTATGCATCTTGGAGACCATCACCCCTACTAGTGGCCATCCTCATGTCTATTAACAGTTCTCGTAATTGACTATAATCAAATGATTTCTCACATGTTCAACTTCAACTCCTTTATTCACATGTGTGGAAATATGTTATTTGGGAAGTAATGACCAAGACTGCGGGTAGAGGCTTGCATTACTCAGCCATGTTTCCTCTCCCAAGCTGCGACTATTGTTTTAAGAGATAACTTATTAGATTGATCCTATAATGGCATCCATCCACATTATTCCTATTGGTGGACACAATTGTCATATCTTACATGGAAATCAATTTTTTTGCTACTGAGCATGGGAATGCCTGACTCGAGATATAGTTATATGTGTTGACATATGTTGTTGATTTCAAGTCTCCTTTAGTTTTGAAGCTCTAACACTCTCTCTCTCTTCAGTGACAATATGTAAAGTATTTCAACCATCTTCTTCTTCTCTAACCTCACACTTTTGAGGGCATTTTTTATAAAAGAAATGACCTCCTCATTAGCTCATAGGATAAGGACAAACTTGGACTGAAAGAAAACCTAGCTTACAGGCCCACTTTCCATGGTAATGCACCCCAAGAACTGACAAACAACGTGCTAACGCAAGCCAGGAGCCTGCAAATTGTGTTAACCTAGACTCTAACACATTGTTTTGCCTATAAGGTCATGATGCCTTAATTTCATCAGGTTAGGAAGGAAAATTCACATGTTAACTCACCTACACTTGGACATTCACTCAAGGTTGGTTCTAAAAAAGTTGAAGAAGATTGACTCTATCTCATGTTTCGAAAGTTTCCTATCCTAATTGTGGAAAATAAACAAGGAACTGGTGGAGAAATTGGTAAAATATCAACCTCCCCTCGCCTATATGTAACACCCCCCTTCCACATCTACCTAAGTAACTAGCCAATCGGGTAAACATGTGATGAGAAGTTACTATGATATGATTCGACTCCATTTGTGTTAGTTAAGGAAGTGGAATTGGCAGAACACATCATACAAACCTTCCACATCAACAACATAACTCCCAGGAGCCATCCCAACCACTCAGGTAACCAGCCCTTGAGACCAACTGAAGTTTTAGTGCATCAAACCCCTGGACGCTCCCTTGATATTGACTAAGGTGCATCTAGGAGGCTCCAAATGCTCCCACAGCAAGGGCAAGGGAGCATCTAAGGACTTTTTCCCCAGTGTTGTGCCTACGACTCCAGGATTTGTGCCACTTTTTCAGGCCCATAGCCCAGGTCACTACCCAAAACTCAATGACACCTTCAAAAATGAAATTTCATAGTGGAACAAAGGTACATTTGAAAAAATATCAACAAGGACTAGATTGGACCCCTACTAGCCATGATAGGAATTTCATCAAACATGTCACAAACATGAAAGCTACAGGTCTTAATAGCATAATTGAGCATATGGGTCTCATACTTATCTCATAATTACTAAGAAGCATTGATGCCGCAACACATTAGCTACAATTTCATCTATTAGGCCATAGATACATTGTTCATTCATTTACAAGTAAAAACATGAGGAGATCCATACATATCCACTGTCATAATACATGTTCATAACCAACATAATAACAATAGAAACACCAAGGAAACAACAACCATATAATCCACATATAAACTAGTATAATACTTATGAATTAACAAGGAGAAATAACCTCATATTAATGATGCAAAGGCCAACCAGGTTTGGGACTTCCATGAACCACCCAACCATAGACATGGTTGAGCCAAATATCTCTTCATCTAGTCACCCTCATGCCATATTCTAAGCATGAATGTGGGATCTCATGGAGCAATCCACCAAAACCAAACCAAGCTTTCCAGAGGCCAAACCTCCTCAACCCATAAAACAGTGATTCCACCTCACGGTTGGACATCACAAACCATCACCAGATTGGTCTCTACCCAAGCCTTCCAAGGCTCCAGAGCGTTTGTTCCAACTAAGGCTTCCAGGACTAGTAACTCAACCCACAGTTGTCGTCGGGCTTCCAAAGCGTTTGTCCAACCAGGGCTTCCAGGAATAGTAACTCAACCTACCAAGGGATTCCAGAGAATTTGTATAACCAAGGTTTCTAGGACTAGTAACTCAACCCAAGTTGTTACAGGGCTTCCAGAGCATTTGTCCAACTAAGGCTTCCAGGAGTTCAATCCAAGCTAAAGGAAACATAAGAACCAACCAGATAAAAAAAATAAAAAAATAATGAATCACAACACCATGGCTATCCCAGAAATGGCAAGGCTTGGAAAATCCATTGTTAATTCAGGAAATCCTCCATGTCAATGACATATCATGACCAATAAACCACATGCATATGCCATGCATGCCAAAACTAGTGAGGAAAACATACATGCAACTCGGTAACTGCAAGCAAAACCTGTTGTAGTTATTGATCTCGATGTTCTCTTGTGTTTTTTTTCTCTTCCTTTTCCTTCTTGTTCCAAAACTCCAAGTGTCCCACACTCTCCAAGAGTGCTCCAAGAAAAATCTAAGTGTCCAAGAGTATGAGAGAGAGAGAATAAAGGGAGATCTCCAAAACTAAATCGACAAAAGTCTGTGAATTGATCCTCAAAATCCTTTTTATTAATGAGGCCTCTATTTTCTTCATTTTCCATTATTTTCCTTCATTTTCCTCCTCACATGCAACCTGTGACCTTTAATGTCCCTTTTCTCCTAATTTCCATTATTTTCTTAAATAAATGTGCCAAAATCTGATTTTGCCTTTCCAAATCCTTTTCCATTTCCTTTTCTAATTTCCTTAGCCTTTAATCAATCACTTGCGATCCCCTTAACTATGCTCTTTCCCAACATTTAGCTTAGAATAAGTGTCCCATCAACCATGGTTATTATTTTTGCCTTTATTAACTTTTATTACATGGAATTTTCACTAGGGCTGTTACAGAACCCTCCCCCTTGGGGGAACACAGTCCTCGGTGTTCAACAACACCTACAACCAAAAAGGTTGCTATAAACAAAACATACTACCCATGGAGCTTTATAACTTAGCTCATTGCAATATTTACAATGATCATCATGCTCAGAAGCAAACTAACATGACAACATAACAAGTATAACACCATAATGAAATGACACCCATAACACTTATTGGAGCTTTATAACATAGCTCATGGCAATATTTACATCTATATACATATGTACATATACCAAACATCACCAAAACATGTACCAAAAACATATACCAAAGACATATACCAAAACATCTGCTCAACCAATAAATAATGAAGGATACATAGCCCACATCTGATCCACCATCTCCCATGTAGCTTCATCAGGCCCAAAGTTCTTTCATTTCACTTTACCTGTCTCGATTGCTCGGTTTTGGAGCATGAGCATATTTCTCTGCAAAATGCACTGCAGTTCTAGATGGAATTCTCTTTCTGGTTCCACTTGTAATACAGACCAGTCAATCACATGATAAACATATTTAACATACTTCTTAAACAATGACACATGGAAAACATCATGGAATTTCACTGTCGGAGGTAGTGCAAGTCAATAGGCTACTGACCCAATCCTCTCAATAACCTTGAATGGTCAACAAAACTGGGGTGCCAACTTGGCACATGATCCAATCCGCAAAGACATCTTTTTCAGTTTGATGCACAAGTACACCCATTCCCCAACCCAAAACTCATTGAATAACATATTTTGATCTACATAGCTTTTTTGCCTATCTTGTGCTACTTTCAAATTCTTCTTGATTACCTACATTTTCCACTCCATGTTTGCCAACATGTCCAGTCCAATCAACACCATGTTAACTAGATCACTCCAACTAGTGGGAGTATTACAACTCTTCCCATACAATGCCTCAAACGTACTCATCCTCAGTGACTCCTCATACCCATTGTTGTAAGCGAACTCTACCAGTGGAAGGTACTCTTTCGACTTCCGTTGTTGATACATCACATACATCCTCAACATGTCCTCCAATATCTGATTGACCCTCTTTGTCTGTCCATCTATCTACGGATGATAACTTGTATTGAAGGCCAACTCTATGCCCAAACCTACAAATAACCCCTTTCAAAACTTGGAAGTGAACTTCACATCCCTGTATGACATAATATTCTTCAAAACTCCATGCAATATGACCGCGTCCCTGATGAATACTTGTGCTACATCACTCACTGAGAATGTAGACTTCACTAGAATGAAGTGCACTACCTTTGTCAACTTTTCCACCACTACCATGATGGAATCATGTTGTATCACTTTCCTTGGAAAACATGTGATAAATTCCATGTAAATGACCTTCCATTTCCACTCTGGAATCAAAATTGGCTGTATCAATCCACCTGGATGCTTACACTCTGCCTTCACCTGCTAACAATCCAAGCACCTAGCCACAAACTATGCTACGCCTCTCTTCAAATTTGTCTACTACTAAAACTTCTTCACCATCGTCATCGTCTTTTGATATCTTGGGTGACCTGAATATGGTCTCGCATGAAACTCCCTCAAGGTAACCTTCTTGAGTTCATTGTTATCTAGAACATATATCCTGTCTCTAAACCTGATCAATCCATCTTTCATGAGACGATAGTCCACATCCTGTGCACCTACATCTGTACCTATACCTATACTCCTATATGTACCTACACATGTACCACTACCTGTACTCTATTGCAACTTGTGCACTATCTCCATATACCTATCATCCTACTGACCTACCTCCAAGACCATATCTTGTAAATTTTTCCTGTAGGAGCTCATAGCTACTATGTGATTTACCTATATCTACCTACTAAGAGCATCTTCCACCCTATTCTCTTTACCTTTGATATACCTGATCTCAAAGTCGAGCTCACTGATCATGGCCAACCACCAAGCTTGTCTATCATTCATATTTAGTTGGTCAAATAGATACCACAAACTATTGTGATCACTCATCAATACAAACCTCCTGCCAATGATATAGTGCCCCCACATCCTCAATGCATGTATGACCATTGCCAACTCAAGATCATGTGTCAAGTAGTTTTTCTTTTGCTCATTTAGTTTTCGTGACTCATAGAATACCACGTGTCCATCCTTCATAATGACTCCACCAAGTCCTCTCTTGCAAGCATTTGTACATACTACAAATTGTTTGTCTGTATCTACAATCTTTAACACTGGTGCATGTGTCAACAACTGCTTGAGCTTCTCAAAACTAGCCACACACTCCTTTATCCATTTAAACATCTTACCTTTCCTATGTAATGATGTGATAGGATAAGAAATATGCATGAAGTTCCTGATGAACCTCCTATAATAACTTGCTAAACCCATGAAATATCTCACCTCATCCACATTCCTAAGAGCTCCCCACTCCATGATAACTCTTGCCTTTTCTGGGTCCACTACTATGCCATCCTTAGAAACCACATGTCCCAAGTAGTGTAACTCAGTCTAAAAGAAATTCGACTTGATGAGCTTAGCGTACAACTGATGCTCTATCAACAATCTCAACACTGTTGTTAAATGCTCAACATGCTCTTCTTCATTTTTAGAATATACCAATATATCATCAATGAACACAATAAAAAACTTGTCCAAATAAGGACACAACGCACTATTTATCAAGCACAGAAAGGTAGTTGGAGCATTAGTTAAACAAAATGGAACTACAAAAAATGCATAATGCCCAAACTTAGTTCGGAAAGATGTCTTGTAGATATCCTCTTCTTTAATGTGTACCTGATGATATCTGGATCTCAGATCAATATTTGAGAACACTATTGCTCCTATCGACTGATTGAACAAGTCATCAATCCTCGGTAACAAATACTTGTTCTTGATGGTCACTTTGTTTAATTGCATGTATTCAATGCATAGCTTGAGAGTACCATCCTTCTTCTTCACAAACAATATCGATGCGCCCCATGGCGATACTCTTGGCCTAATGTAGCCGTTGTCAAGCATTTCCTTCAACTACAATTCAACTCTACCAACTCAGGTGTACTCATCCTGTAAGGTGCCTTTGATGTCGAAGCTGCCCCTAGCACCAACTCAATAGAAAAATCTACTTCCCTATGAGGTGGCAACTCTAAAATATTTGAAGGAAATACATCTTGAAACTATTGTAGAATTGGGTACCTGCTCAAAACATCTACATCCTCAACCTCCTTACCTTTGTCACTAGAAATGTGCATTGAAAACAACACACACCCTTTCATGTGACTACGCTTGGCCTACATAGTTGTCACCATTCTAACTAATGTTGATTTCTTCTTACCCCACAAGATTCTTTGTTCTTCGTTGTCATCCAAGCACTCAATGAATTTGTCATAACAATCCACCTTGGTTCTATGAAGGTACAAACAATCCATGCCCAACAACATACTGTATGATCCCAACAACAATACATTAAAATGTGCTGAGGTAGGCATACCATTCAAATCAAATGCTAAATCTCTTACTCAATGACGAACATGCTTCTTTGTACCTGTAGCCAACTACACTAACCAATACTTTGCATGCACTTCTTTACTCAAACCACACTTATCCACTAGGTCAGGATTAACATAAATATAATTAGATCTAGGGTCAATAAAAATAGAAACAACTTGATCACAAAGCTTACCGTCCATCTCAATGATAGATTCTTGACGGTTTTCCCGTCTGTTATCCAATGTTGCATAGATACGATGAATGCTTTTTACAACATCCCCAACAGGATACGCCTCCTGAGCACTATAGATTTGTGTTCCACCACCCTGATTCTGTGAACAATCTCTCCTATGATGCTCTCCTCCACAAGTCCAACACTACAAAGGCTTCCAACTTTCATCCTTATTCATCTCCTCATATCGAAGTCCCTATCCTCTATCAGATACATTGAACTTCTTAGATGGAACTGCATTCTCTTTATTACCTATACCCTGAGGTCTTGCTCACTTCTTGTCCCATTTTCCTTTATTCTTCACATTACCTTTCCAGTCCGGCTTAGTCTCAAATCTACACTTTGATTTCTCGTAACAATGCTTTAGATTCCGGATGTCTCCTCCAATGATCTAGGCTCATCAAAATAAATCTTGTCTTTGAATGCTATTGAAAACCTACTGATGAATCTCTAAATATTGGCCTTCTCCTCCTTGAGGTAAGGCATATACCTCAGTTACTCCAAGAATATGCTAGTGTACTCCTCATCGGTCATGGATCCCATCTTCAACTCATAGAATTATTTTTCTCTATCACCAAAGTATTTCTTCGATAGATACTTCCTTCAAAATAACCTCTCGAACTCACTCCAAGTCAAGTCCTCATAAATATATATGACGTTATTTACATCTTCCCACCAGATATCTACTTTACCTTTAAGACTAGATGTAGTTATTTTGGTTTTCATGTTCTCTGAATAGTCATGCAACTTGAAGAACTTCCTCCTACCAAGCAACTATGCCTTTGCATCATGTGATTTCTTCATCTCTCCATCAAATGTAGCTGGCTTTTCTCTCTTAAAATTGTCCAACAAATATCCCACATCACTCCTCCTGTAAGGATGATAACGATGTTGGTCATAATGCCTGTCAAAACCAGAACTAGAATAATACATGTATCCATCACCTCTCCTATTTGAAGTATCCAAAAATCTACCATCTTTGATCGTGTCCTCCCCATCCAACATGTACTCACCATGAGATCTGTTTCCATAAGCCCCATTAGTTATGTCCTCCTACTCATGGCTGATCTGAAGTGGTCTTTGTCACTGCATTTGTGACATGCTCTGAAGTATCACCGCATTTACCTCTGCTTGTTTCTCTTGTGCCTATATGATTCTGTCATTGCCTACCTTACAACTTCTTATTTCTGAATTTAATCTTATCAATGTGTCTGCCAAATCACAAGAGTTCCCAACACCATGCTGCTCATCTGATCCATAGGGAGAGTCTCAGGAACTATAATCTATCATCTTGCTAGTCATCTTTGATATTCTTCCTGCAAGTTATATCATGTCAGATAAACCAAATCACAAGAAACCAATGTACCTTAGCATAATTCAGGGAGGATACCTCGTTTGTAGGATCAAAAAATCAGCGTAATACATTTATAAAATAATCATGACAACATATAGAAATGTAACACATAAGCATATAAGCATATAACCATCATTTAGCTAGTTCTAGTCATCAATACATGACCATATCAACTACACATACCATGACCTCATGCATGACAACAATCCACCACATCACTGTACACTTGACTAAATATGAATACTAATGTGCATAAACAATGTGTAATCAACCATACATTCATGATGACACACTCCACAATAACATCATCAACTTCCCATGGCGACCTCACTACAACCATAACCCATATCCTACAAATGCAACAAGCACACGGTCTTGCAACATAATAAACACATATGCAACCGACATGAATACATGATCAACACACATCCTATCTAGTCCGAGGGGTGAACCATGATCTGATACCATTCTGTGGTATCTCTATATGACCCAAACAAAGTGCAACCCACTCTGATACCACTCTGTATCACCCTCCTCCCACATCTACCCAAGTAATCAGCTAACCGGGGTAAACATGTGACGAGAAGTTACTATGATATGAGTTGACTCCCTATGTGTCAGTTAAGGAAGTGGAACTGGAAAAACACCATAAAGACCTTCCACATAAACAAAAAAACTCCTAGGAGCCATCCCAACCACTTAGGTAACTAGCCCCTGAGACCAACTGAAGTTTTAGTGCATCAAACCACTGGATGCTCCCTTAATACAAACCAGGGTGCATCTAGGAGACTCCAGATGCTCCCATAGAAATGGAAAGGGAGTGTCTGAGGAATTTTTCCCCAGTGTTGTGCCTACGACTTCGAGATTTGTGCCACTATTTGAGGCCCAAAGCCCAAATCACTGCCCAAAACTCAATGACACCTTCAGAAATGAAATTTCATAGCAGAACAAAGATACATTTTCAAAAACATCAACAAGGACTAGACTGGACCCCTACTAGCAATGATAGGAATTTTGTCAAACATGTCACAAACATAAAAGCTACAGGTCTTAATAGCATAACTTTGCATATGGGTCTCATACTTATCTCAGAATCGCTAAGAAGCATTGATGCCTCAACACATTAGCTACAATTTACTCTATTAGGCCATAGATACAATGTTCATTCATTTACAAGTAAAAACACGAGGAGATCCATACATAGCCACTTTCATAATACATGTTCATAACTAGCATAATAACAATAGAAATACCAAGGAAACAACAACCATATAATCCACATATAAACCAGTATAATAATCATGAATTAACAAGGAGAAATAACCTCATATTAATGATGCAAAGACCAACCAGGTTTGGGTTTTCCACGAACCACTCAACCATAGACCGTTGAGCCAAATATCTCTCCAGCCAGTCATCCCCGTGCCATATTCCAAACATGAATGTGGGATCTCATGGAACAATCCATCAAAACAGAACCAGGGCTTCCAGAGGCCAAACCTCCTTAACCCATCAAACAATTATTCCACCTCACAGTCGGACATCACAAACCATCACCAGATTGGTCTCTACCCAAGCCTTCCACGGCTCCATAGTGTTTGTTCCAACTAATGCTTCGAGGACTAGTAACTCAACTAACAACTATCATTGGGCTTCTAGAGCGTTTGTCCAACTAGGGCTTCGAGGACTAGTAACTCAACCCACCAAGGGCATCCAGAGTGTTTTTCCAACCAAGGATTCCAGGACTAGTAACTCAACCCAAGCTGTTATAGGGATTCCAGAGCGTTTGTCCAACCAAGGTTTTGAGGAACTAGTAACTCAACCCAAGCTAAACGTAACATAAGAACTAACCCAAAAAAAAAAAAACAACACCATGGTTATCCCAAAAATGGCAAGGAAAATACACTGTCAATCCAGGTATTCCTCCATGCCAATGACAGATCATGACCAATAAACCACATGCATATGCCATGCATGCCAAAAATAGTGAGGAAAACATACATGCAACTCGGTACCTCCAAGCAAAGGCCATTGTAGTTGTTGATATCAATGTTCTCTTGCGCTTTCTCGCTCTTCCTTTTCCTTCTTACTCTAGAAATCCAAGTATGCCACACTCTCCAAGAG
The DNA here is from genome assembly GCA_000404065.3 of Pinus taeda. Taxonomy (NCBI): domain Eukaryota; kingdom Viridiplantae; phylum Streptophyta; class Pinopsida; order Pinales; family Pinaceae; genus Pinus; species Pinus taeda. The sequence goes on along the minus strand of APFE031009815.1, from coordinate 6,940 downwards.
TGCTCCATGAAAAATCTAAGTGTCCAAGAGTATGAGAGAGAGAGAATAGAGAGAGCTCCAAAAATGAACTGACAAAAGTCTATGAACTGATACTTAGAAGCCTTGTTTTTAATGAAGCCTCTATTTTCTTCATTTTCCTCCTCACATGAAACTTGTGACCTTTCACCTCCATTTTCTCCTAATTTCCATTATTTTCATAAATAAATGTGCCAAAATGCCACTTTGCCTTTCCAAATCCTTTGTCATTGCCTTTTCCAATTTCCTTAGCCATTAATCAGTAACCAGTGATCCTCGTCACTATGCTTTTGCCCAGTATTTAGCTTGGAATAAGTGTCCCATCAATTGTGGTTATTATTTTTGCCTTCATTAAATTTTATTACATGGAATTTTCACCAGGGTTGTTACACTATATATTGGAGGCTAGGCCTTGGTAATCAGGATCATAATTTCTACATTGTTATGTTGTCAAGGCACTTGTTACACAGTAAAATGTCACTGCCATCATGTCAGTCTCCCTACTGTGCTATAAACCACATTCACTCATACTCATGCTCCTCAAAATGGCTAAAAAACCCTCTTTGCCTAAGTTAAATGGATCATCGCGTCTGTTAATAAAATAATCGCGCTGACAAGCGGAGGTCAGTGTTGTTGTTGCGCTGCCAGCGCGGAAGCACACGTCTTTTCCGCGCTGGTCCCATTTTACGAACAACGCACCCTCCGTTTGCCATTTTCGCGCTGACCAGACCTCCTCTATAGTTGATCTGCGATGTCAGCGCGGCAGCCCAGTGTCTCACCCGCGCTGATCCTGTTTGGGTGAATTTGTTCTAACAACCAGCCTTCCAGATCC
>APFE031009806.1:132987-148593 GCA_000404065.3 Pinus taeda | reverse complement strand
CAGAGTCAAAGATGGTTGATTCATTAGTTTCAGCGAACGACGGGGTTTTGATTGACTTTCTTACATGATGGCAGATTACTTGATCAAATCAAAATAAAGGGTAAAATGTGATTCTGAATTAAATGAATTTTTGACGCTTTGACACAAATTCCTTTTTGAATTTTCAAGAGTTGAGAAAAAGCTAAAGATGACTCTAGTCACCTTTGATCTTTAATGAGCCTGAAGTGACAAGTGCTCAGATGGACCTTTTCCTTTAAGGAGTCTGAAAATGAATGAAAGAGACTACTCTGGAAATCTAGACAGAGGGATTACCAAACCAATCACAAAACTACAGAATACTTTTTATGTTACGACAGTCAATCTTCCCGAAGGCTGTGTTCAGTGAATTGCGATCGATAAGGCAGCAGACACGGCTTCTTAAGGATAAAGGATATAGCCTAGTGTGGTCTCCCAATATATACTCAATGGTACGTGGGAGCACAAGTCTGTAATGGCACTTCTCATCTCAAAGAGGAGGAATCACCCAACCTATGATGAAAGAGATAGTTACCAGGCCTAACGACACTGGAATATGTCTCTAGCCTAGACTTCTAAATGTTGTGCATTAGATTCCGAAGCGTTTTTATGTTCATTGAATTTATTTTACAGTTTATCTTTCTTAAGAAGTTTGCCTCTAAGTTTCACCATGTGATGTAGATATACAATTCCTAAAATGCAATTTAAGATGATAAAAAATCGTTTACTCTTCTTTTTGCAATGAAATCCCTAGCTACCAAGGAAAGAGAAGCAAGATTGTTTCAACATAAAGCAAAGAGCACACACTAGATGCACTATCCTAAATCAAAATCAACAAGTAGTCTAAATGAAAATGCACATGCATGTATTTGTTTTTTGCTTTCTTAATGTGTGAATGACAAAAAGAATGCTAAGTACAAATATGAATTATTTTTTCGAAGTGGCAGTACTAACAATTTTCTCTTCAAAAGACAAAAGGAAGACAAATGACGACACTTTGCTCTTTTGAATTGAAAACTACTTTTGACACTTGAAATATTATTATTTCAAACCAAGTACAAGAGTAACAACATAATCAACCATCAAGAAGAGTAGAATTCTATTCTTTGATTGAAAACGACACTTGCGACACTTCCAAATCAAAAGATGAAAATTTGATTAAGCTGCTTCTTTGTAAAGGATAACTATAAATGGTGAAAGAACATAATAACATTTACAATTGTTTGTACAATGGAGGCTAGATAATCCAAAGAAAGGGAGTTTCCACAGTGCTATAGTAATCACAGACAACAAAACTCTTGAATAAAACTGAAGACAGTGAAGAAAAACCCAAAATCTGGAGGCAAAAACAGTCTTATCTAATCATTGCACTTGTAACACAGGGAAACAGGGATGCATCTCACCTACTGCACATGTGAGGTGTGATGCATCCAAATTTCCAAGAGGAGAAGGTGCAATGGTCTAGGGACGAGACTTCAACTCGGTTTTTGGTCACAGTTTGCAGCTTAGTTCAGGGATTTAGGCCAAGCTAATGATATTCAGTAAATGAAAATCATAGGGGCTGATCTAATGAGGTTACTTGAGCCACCACTAGGGAAATTAGGATGTTTGCAAATCAATTGTTCAGTTTATAAACAAAACCTGGAGATGGACTGAAGTAGCATTCATCTACTTTGCACTTGCATAGCAAATATTGTTCGAAGACTAACTAGCTTAACTTCAGGCACCGTATGTAGTTTATAAAGAAAAAAAATATAGACAAGCAAACAAGCTATTCAGTCCCCAACCTAGTCACCATTTTGTTATCAGGAAATCTAGTGTCCATTCACCACTGCTAGTCCCACTAAGATGGGTAGCTATCCTTAAAAAAACAAAAGTAAAGTTACTTTCATTTTCCTTTATGAGAAGTAGATGGGAGAGAAGCATAGAGTACCAACCTTAGCCTTCGCTTGGATCCTTGCTTGTTTCTTCTCCCCTTTGACAGATCTTTGCCGCTCCTTCCTTTCTTACCCCATTTCAGAGAGAACCTGTAAAGTCAAAGTAGCATAATACCTTCAAGGTACAGAGATCTACAATCATAAACAATATAGGACCAGATCTATATTCACCACACAAATGCATATATCATCAAACATACAAGAATGTGGAGGAAAAATTAAATAACTTTATTGATAGAAAGAGTAGAAGAGAGGATTACAACCCATTGATCTAACCCAGTGTCATCCTCCCAGCATGTAAGCCCTTCTTCACCTCATGAAAAGCTTAGATCACCCAATACTATGGTATTCCACCAAGAAACTAATAGCAGTTCCTTACAAAATACAATATTCCAGCCTATGGATCTCTGGGATGAGGGATCCATATATAGATGTTTGCAGGAGGGCGAGTCAGCGTCTGGGATATTGACTAGTGTCCTCTCTCTGATAGTTCTTGGTTCCACTTCGAAATTCATGATCTCTTACTCATCGCTCGGCAAATTCAGAGAGGCAAGCGTCACAGGAGAAGTTTCTAGAAGATTCCATGATCATCCACCTTGCAAAATGTCTCTGCCACTTGTCTACTTTCACCCATCGCACCCTATAGAAGGGATTTTCAATATGCATCACACTTTTTTCTTATGGCAGGTGAGATGCATCGCGCCCTTAACACTGTGGTGTCTGTATGGTCTAGATTTGACTAATTCTGAGCAGTTTTCCATGGAGAACTTCTGGGAGATGATGTAATCAGCTGACCTTGTTCCTTTAGGGTATGAAACAACATTTTTAGGGACTCAAAATCCCTTAGTTTATGGACATATATGATTTGGGTTGCAGTGCCTAAATATTTCTATAACATTGGTGTGGCCAAGGCCAGATGAAATCCCTGAGTGACTTTGATGACTAATATTCCCCTATGTCACAACGGCTTAAGCCATATGTCAAGTCTTGAGTAGCACAAAAGACTTGACAAAATAAGTTATTGTGTTGATCCTTCAAATATTGATAATAATAGGTCCTTAAATATGTAAGACGCTTCTCATTCATTGATTTCATCCAGTTATAGTTATTTTAATGCAACCTATCATTCGCATATTAAATTTCACAGTGAAAGAAAATTAGAGCTATCAACTTATGGTTTCATGATGTAATAAACTTAGAGGTTCGAAGTTTTGGTTGTATGATCGCTTTTAGAGGTAGGTGGATAATTTCAATTACCTAAACTTCAAATTATCCCATTGGGAGGAATTCATAATACTGAGTTTTTTAATATTTATTGGGTTTAGAGTGTGATAATGAAAATAATGTTTAGTTTGCAATTTTTAGAAATTTATAAATAACAGCCAAAATAACATTTCAATCAATATTTTAAATGCGGAAAAGAATATTTTACATTTGCGATGCTATTTTTTTCCAAAAATAATTTAAATATCTATTGGTCTCAGTTATATGATATATAGGCATTTAATGTGTTGAAACATATAAGTAGAATTCCTCAAAATCTCGTAGATTTTAATTTAGAAAACAAGAGTTCAATATGTTCTTATCACTCAAACATTATACCTTAAAAATATATATATTTATTATATCCAAAACTCTATTTTGAGTCATTTTATGGTATAAAACAATTTTTTAAATTTAAAATAAAATTGAAGAACATTTTACAACTAGGTAAGAGTCGATTAAGTTAAGGTGAGAAAGCTCATAAATCAACTTGTCACTTAGTTTAACTTAATATCACAACAAGAATAAACTACCATTTGCACCACATGTTGCAAAGGAAATGTCATAAGGCATAAAGTCTGGAAGAATAGTGACATGTGACTGGACAATGTTGAAAGAAAGGGTGGACGATAATAAGTTATAGTTTCAATTATTACTTATGTGTATTCTGAATATGGATATTTTGTAAATAATAATAGTGTCATGTAGAGGTTATCCATTATCCATGTTGTTCTTGGTTATGTAAACATGTTTTCGTATATTATTTTAAGGTTTATTGTTTTTTATTTTTAAGCAATTTTGAGAGACAAAAGATTGTTTAAGATATGATATTTTTCTTCAGATATGTAACTTCTCCATACATGATCGATTTATGGAACTTTTTTTTTATATCTGGGGAAATTGAAGATTAATCATCACTTGATCTCCAACGATGACTTTTTAAGTTTTTATAAAAAAATACGAGTAGATTGTAATGGAAGAGATGAAAAGAATAATATTACATTGTGAACAACATCATGGTTGTCATTCCATATTTGAAAATGCATCAAAACATCTTGGATTCATCTAAGACTTTAAGAAGTAGTAGAGTACTTGTGAAACCTATATTTTGTTAAAGTGATGTAGAAGTATTATTAATATTTGAAATATGGAAATAAATTATCGAAACTCATTAGTAGTATTTTACATGGGAATGGTTAATGAAAATAATAATTAATAAACGAGATTTCATGTAACGGTGGAAGATGAAGGTAGGTTATATAAATTAGGTGGAATTGACATATAGTATAATGTTTGCAATGAAGAATGCCTCTTGATCTTCAAAGATGTTTTTTCAAGTTTCAATTGAAAAATACAAGTCTCTATTGTAATGAAAGAGGTGAAAAGGGAAATATAACATCGTGAAGCATATTGTGGTTGTCATTTCATATTTGAAAATGCAAGAAAACTTGTTGGAGACATTGAAGACTTGAATAAGTAGCAATGGACCTGCAAAATGTATATTTTGTTAAAATTTGTAATATGTAAATTAATTGTCGAAATTTATTAGTAATAGTTTGCATGTGAGTTGTGTTAAAATGAATTTGGAATGAATGGAAATGAATTTACCTTTTTCATAGGGATGTAAATATTGTTAGTCTAAAATGCAAGGCAAACTATGGAATATCCAACATTATTGAAGATTTATGTGTCATTTGAGATGTATATTTCTTGATTGCCATTCTATCCATATTTTTCGCGTCCTGTCACGTTGATGAATGTGGATTATGAATTTCAGAGTATATTTTATTTGTAGCAATAATTGTATAATTGGATGGAGGCGGTATAATTGTACTTCTAGATTCGGTACTAGTAGAAATATGTTTTCTATATTTTCCAATGTAAGAATTAATGCTTCAATTTCGTTGCAGTAGTTATATATTTGTGTTATTTTTGAGTCCATATGTCCTGTTGCAAAAGAAAGAAAAGGTTAGAACCAAGTAAATAAAAGATATAATGAAAATGTAATATTTGCAACCATGTATTAATAATGATTAAGTTTGATTATTTTTCAAAGATATGAAAGGTATGTTACAAAATAGATTGAGCTTAATAAATATAGGAAACATTTTGGAGATGTTAATGTATGGGTTGGAGAAAATTGTCTGGAGCTCGCATTGTACAAATAATTTCTTTTGTATGTTTTCTATGAGTAATGTTTTTATTTTCTTTCATTTTATCATAATGAATGAAACTTAGTGAGGGGAAATCTAAAGATCTTGTAGAGAAGGGACTCTTGAAATTGATGTGAATGTGGGACATTCATATTCAGTTTTTGCAAAGTCAATTGTTTCTTTCGGCAATGTCATACCTTGAGATTTATGTATGGTTAGTTCCCAAGCCATCCTTAGTGGAATTTGCATAGTTCCATCAATTTTTATTACTGGAATAGTCAACTGAGTGGCATTTCTTTCATCCCAAGGAGGTTTGATGTTTTTGGGAAAAGCTATGACAACAAATGTTGAAAGTTGTGGAGGTGCAGTTCCTTCTTTGTAGAAGATCGATATAATTTCTCTAAGGGAACCATTAACAAGTCTAGAAAAAACCCAAAGGTTGGAAGTTAGCATCACATTTTGGAATTTTCATAGAAGTACAAATTTGGAATTTGGAATTTGGAATTCGCTCAAGTTTCCTGTCTTCTGAGAAAATGTTGGAATATGCGTTATCATCTTCACCAATGGATCTTGCGACAAGAGTGTTTACAAATTTTATCATTTACTTATTATGAATCGTTATTTGGGAATTGGTTGGAAACAGGTGCATGGAATCATGGAAACAATTTATTTCATCTCCTGATAACAAGGAGTCTGTGGGTGACATGATTATGCTAAATTCATCAATTGTTGAATTTTCATTTCTAATGTTCTGGAGGATGTTCCTCAATGCAAGTTGGGCTGTCATGCGGAAAGAGTTATTTTTGTGGACAAACCTAACCTCCCTAGGAGTCTAAGACTCTCTAGTGACAAACAAACCAAACAAGAGCAATCCTTTTCTAAACATACATTATTCTATGAGAAACCAAGTGTTTTCCGATCTTACCTTAGGTCCAACGCTTGTTGTAGCAGTCCAGCCTTGCTGATCCAGATGAGCTCCTCCTTCACTTTAAGACCTGCATACACTAACAAATCAAACGATTACATAACACCTGAATATTTCACAAAACAAAGCATATTCATCACATAGACCAAGGAGTACATGAAATAATTCATTAACAACAAATCATTGAGAAGAATGGACTATTTGTATTAAGGAAACAAAAAAGGAACCATTACAACCTGAGCCTTGGTGTTGTGCAAGCTCCTCCCAGGGTCCAGCAAGAGTTTTCCTTTACTTTGACAAGCTCACCCACTTCCAAATGAAACAAGAAAGGATGGGAATCTCTCCTCACAAGCTTCAACAAGGAAGTCCTAATTTCAACAACATCTACCCTTAGGAATGTTCAGCTTTCAACCTCCCTCCCTCTGGCCCAATGCCTGTATTTATAATGCTCTAGAGGAAGTTAATCGGGTCCACCATCAATTGGATAAGCCCCTCTTTGGATGGGGTAGTTCCTCTCTTGATGGGATAAGTTCCTCTTTCATAGGGATACATGAACCATCTGGAGGCGCTCAATACACGTCAAACAAGCTTCTAGAATGCTCTAGAAATGATCACAAGTAACTTTTTTAAGATGAAACTCGCGCCTTTTGACCTTTACAGGAGTACGCACCCATCCCTTGACATACAGAGCGTGCAAGGACACAGGTATTATGAACTTGGGATGCGTACACGCAGGAAAAGTAGAGAGAACCTATGTACCTAGAGATAAACATGTTTTTTGATGACTTTCTCTCTTTCTTGAAGTTTGACATGGAGAACAGAGGTATGAGGCTTGCCAAGGAGGATAGTATGACTATTGATGGAGCCATACTAACTGCAAATAGTCACGGTAACAAATTTTAGTGTAACAGTACCGCCTCTCAGTGAGGGAGGGGAGGCATACTTATACTCACTGAGATAACTTAGTATAAAATGAATGATGCACCAAGAAACATAAGAATGAGTGATGAAGTACATGCTGAATGGTACATGAGACGTTGGCATAACTGAGCTAAAAAATAGTACAATGTGTCCCATATACATAATTCACCTGGAAAAAACATGAGTGAGGAATGAATATAATATCATTTGAGTACATGAGATATAATGGCCCTTCCATCAAAAAAATGGTTAGAAAGGATTGAAGAACAACCAAAGAAGCCATGTTGAATAGGGAAGGGCTCTACAAAACTGAATGGATCATCTAAAGAAGACATGGATGCTATGAACACTGCGATCGGTAGGAACCAAACCCATAAAATCTATGGAACTGCATCTGAGGCTACAACATAATATGATGGAATTCAGGCATGTGGGGGACTACTTGAAGGGCCACCCCCTCATGAGGTCTGAAACATCTCACACACACCCGAGAATCACTGGTACAATCTACTGCATCACTGGATCATCAAGTGTATGGATCACGACCATGAAATAGCCAAGTCAAAGGGAAATGATGATTACCTCTGCTTGATCTAAGGCATCGAATAAGATTGGAAGCTGGAACCAAGATACACTCCCCTCTAGGTTGTTCTTCTAGAATAAATGAGTTGATGTCAACATAATAGGGCCCGCGATAAGTGAGGCAATGAGGATCCTCAACTAAGGAAAGAGGGAAAAAAGTAATGTGGTTGATGCACTAAAATGAGGGATAATGGAGAAATTGGGACTGAGGGACAAACGTACAACTTCCCTTATCAGAGCATAAAGTGCATGGCTGACCTGGCAACGACTGACTCAACTCCATAGAAGATAGGGGACAATTTGAGTGGAGGTCAAAATGGGCAACAGATGATATATGATATGAAAAAATGGATGGAATACTATGACATGATATAATGGGATGTGAAATAGACTCCATGGATGCAAAGGTGAATCATCACGAATTCTCTGAACAAGGGTTACTCGATGACACTGCTAGACAAAATAGGCCCAGTGGGGATCATGAAAGCATGAGTAAATGATGGTTTCTCATGATGAAAATCAACACATGAGACAACAAGTGTCAAGGGAAGGTAGTCCCAAAAGTACAAGCATTGTATATGAAAATTTTCCATTTTGAGAGGCGACAAACTGACCCTTCTTGGAAAAATGGCTTCTTGGTGAAGTGTCAAACCATCAAAAACTAAGAAAGACCCATTATAGTACTCAATTTGTCAAACTGAGCTATGGTTGGTTGCAATGGGTGAGAGAAAAATTATGGATTTTTCTATGAAAGGACGTTTTCCCTAAGTTTGAATTCATTTTCTAAGTGAGCTGTGGTGAATTTGGAGAAGTGAAAGAGGACCTAAATCTTATGGAGATCATAGTAGAAAAATTGACCATCAGAATCAGGATTTGAAACTTTCAGGAAAGTGGCCATACTTGTCTCAAGATGGACTTAATGCTTCTTGGCATGATGGTTCCTCGTGAAGAATTAAGGGAAGAGGAAAATGAGAATGAACTACTAGAGGAGGCCTAGAATCATTCTGACCCACTAAGTTAAACATGGGGACTATGTGGACATAGAATAGAATATTTGAAGATGTGGTATCAAATGTCTACGATATGCGATGTGCATATGGCTCGTCAGAGAGGCCGGTAGGAAACACTATCCAAGCAATGGGAGGATAATTGACCATACCTAGATCTAGTGGGATCTGGGTCGAGAATTATGTTAATCAATTGAGAATATGGCCAGGGGAAAACCATCATGCCCCCAAGCATGGGATACTACCCGAAAACATATGTGATGGAGTGGACTGATCTTGTATGCAAAGGTGGGAATGCTGCCCCCTAGCAAGAGGAGTTTGTGGAGCACCATTGTGTTCCAAGTGCTTGAAAAAGGGATTTATGCATATAAGCCCAACTTGGCAAGAGATCCTCTAAAGGATAATAAGAATATGTAGGGGCCTATGTTTCCCCTAGTATGTTATGGGCATACTGGATGTATTTAGAGTGGGGAGCAAACTTTTGGGTTCACAAATATGGAGGGAAGTATGCATGATGATGCATATCATCCCAAGGGTAATTCGAAGTAGTCATCTCTTCCATGATGTCCCCATGAGAATGGAAATGGGAGGATGAGAGGAAGACTAACTCCATGATGTGGCGGTTGTACCTGGTTCATAAACCTAAGAAAGAATGTTCACATACACATCATATGGAATGGTAGATGATGAGCTAGTAGATGGAGGATCTACAAATGTTAAGACCTAGGAAACTATCAAAAGAGGTTCGATAGAAGCATGTATAAAAGCCTCAGAAAGGTCTTCCTATGAGGAACTCAAGGATGACAACAAGTAAATGATATGGCCTGTGGAGTTTGTCATCTCGATGGCGGGGGGAGGGACCATGACGGTGGGACCAGAGTCCCCCTATTCTCATTAACTAGTGGTACCATAATCCATGGGTAGAGGAGTAGGTGATCCACTACAAGTGGTCTCGTATTCACGAAGTGTGTCAAGGCAATCGCAAAATTCTTTGAGATTAGGGAAACAATGGGAACAGTGACCATGATGATTGCACAAGGCATACAGGTGATTTGTATGTAATGTTTTAAGTTTCTTGGCTGAACCCATTAAGTTTACATGGACCTCAGGGACATTTAACTCAGGGAATGTTTCATGAACCAAAGGTTTGAGATGAGGGAGTTTAGGACAATTATCAGTGCCGTGCCCAACAACTTTACACAAAGCACACGAAGGAGATGGCTTTGGGGCTTTGGGGGATTATAGAGCTTGGGGAGCCTTGTCTTTAGTTTATTTCATCTTGGTTTTGCACTCGTGTCTAGATGCTTTCGCAATAGGAGCGAGTTCTTGTTGAGGTTGTGATGGAACTAGAGAAGCAGCAGGGGCCGTAGGGACTGGTTCAACTAGGGTCAAATAAAGATAAGGTCTTAGCTGACCAAGAAGAGTGCTTCTAGGGGGATCAATGTACCATACTGGGATCCCCAAAGTCATATTAGGGAGGACTAGTGAAGCCATGATAGGGACAAAAATGATTCATGGAGGAGGAAACAAGAAAGGTATCTGGTCTACAAGGTAATGTCCAAGTGGAACAACTCCTGGATGGTTGAGACCTGGAGGAACCATTCCTGGTGGGAACATAGGAGAGGCACCCACAAGTGGAGGAGGTCTTGGGGGAGTGGATCTGGATGGCTTGGTTGAGATGGCAACAACAGGGTGCTGAGGAGTTGGCTATTGATCAGTTTTTACCAGACTACTTGAGAGCAACACGTGACGCTTGTAATATGAAAATACTCAAAGAGTTAGGCTCTGAGATGAGATGCGGACGACTAGGGAAAGCACCCAACAATAAGGAATCTTTGTAGACTCTGGGTGAAACACTGGTGAGAGGAGTTGAAGATTTCTTATCTCAAATTGATGAGATAATGGACTTAGGGGAGGTTATGGATGCCAGCTTGTATTAAGTCAATTGATCAATGGTTAAGATCTTCCTTCATGGGGGAAGCACATCTTGCATAAAACTATAGATGCGACAGATGGCAAGGAATATGTGTAACTACGACCCAAGAGAACGTTGTAATCTAAAGGGACATCAATGACTTCAATGTCTACAAGTGTAGTCTTTCCCACAAGAGTCACTAGACAATTATGATACAAGCCAAGAGGCTAGGAGGAGTGGATTGTCCCAAGCACACAAAGTGATGGTGGATGGGGACAACTCATGTGACTTAAGTTATTTCCAAATGGAAGTGGACATTACACAGGTGGATGCATCTTCGTCAATAATGGATCAAGGGATGATGGCATTACGGAATTTGACTGGTATCTAAAAAGAAAAGGATGAAGGTAATGGGGGATGTTTCGATGTATCAACTGGGAAGAGGATCTACTACACCCAAAGTATTAGTAGAGCTTAGTTTTGAGATCAACATGACTGGAGTACCTCCAACATTGACATGGTGGTAGGTGAATGCACCAAGTCATCTACTATACTTTGTGTATGGGAAACTTGGTTAGAATCCATGCTACAACATAATGGTTCCTTTGGGATCTTGGGAATTTAATCAAATTTTGGTTGAGGGATCTGTAGTTGACCATTTGGTGTTGTAAGAGGCTCAATAGATGCTTTGTTTTTGGACTCAGTAGCAGACGAAGTCGATGGCTTGTTATATTGATGCGACCAATTTTGAAGGTTGATAATGGACGGATTAATCTCACTAGGAATAGAAGGGTTGGGGGGAGGGTGGGCTGATTAACCTAGTTGAGGTTGAGAAAAAACAGAGCCTTGCTGAGGGAAAGGATTTGTAAGAATTTTCGATTGAGATGGCAGTGGATCTTGAGGTGATTATTGACCTCTAGAAGCTGCTTGAGCTGCCCACATTTGGCATATTATGGGTAAGAGAGGACATTCATGTGTATAGTGGCCATGTACACCAAAAAATGCATAAGGCTTGTTTATACGAATAACCTTATTTTGTTTGGGCTATCTACCCTATTACTGGATTATAGTGTTAGGCTGGTTCCCTTGGGGTTCACGAGGTTGACTACCTTGATTACCATGGTTAATCTTGTTACCCTTCCCCTTATTATTTGTCTTCAAATTTTGGGGTTTGGTTGCATTCTGCTGCGTAAACAATTAACCCTGAGGGGGTGGTGGCTATTGGGGATGAGGATGCATGGGGGCTACAATGCTAATGATTAAGGGGCTGGAGTAATCAGTTGTGCATAGGGAGTTGCAATGGTTTGGTACACAGGTTGAACATTGACTAGCCCTGAAAACATGTTGCTAGCAGGAGGGGCATAAGTGTTAGAAGAAATGTGCCCCCTATGGATAGCCGTAAATTTACTAATTATAGGGTGAAGGGTATGAAAGGGTTCCAATGATACCATCGGTGGTGTGTGATGCCCATGGTGCACTGGCACCTCCAGGATGGGGGAGGTCTGGAATGATGGTATAGACATAGCTAGATTGCACGTAAATCAGGTCATATCTAAGACTGGTTTGGAGAGATTCTTCCTCTGTCTGAGGAAAATGGGATGAAACATATTTTTCAATGGGTGATAAAAGGATCCTAAGCAACCATTCAGGATACACATGTTCTTCGAGGGGCGGGGCACAACATTTTCTCCTCCTTCTATGCCATTCCTGAACATGATCGGAACGGTGATTGGCGGAGGATTGACGAAATGAGATCAATAGTGTTGTATCAGTGTTGTATTAGAGAGTTAACTTAAAATATGAAAGGAATGGTTTAGAAAGCATCACAAAAGTGGAATTTGATGTAGCTAGCTAGTCTACATACATTTTGTAGCACCTCTACTGAGCGTACATTGCAACAGCCAAAGATAAATGGAGTCATCAGTAATGGAATTGGATGAACACCACATGTGGAAGGAGTGGACATGATTGGTAGGGTCCTCTCTAGAATTACTCTCATTTATCAATTGGCTAAAATATGGGAGACTTAGCCCAGCCATAAAAGGGAGCATGGGGCTTCTAGAATGGTTCTTGAGATGTTTCCACTAGATGTGATAACCAAGATAGAACTGAAGCCAACACCAGGTTGGGTTCCTACACGAGTAGTGGGTCCATACATGATGATGATATGCAGTGAATGAGGCTTGGAATCATATGAACTAGGAGAAGAGTCGGTATGGGGACTAGTGGGGACTATGAACTCGAACCCTACAGGGAGGAGTAATATGCCCAAGAAAAAAATTGGGATGAAGGCCTAAGGGTCTCTGCGAAAAATGCCTTGATGGTGCAATGGTGGTAAGACACAAGTGACACAGAAATGGTGAAGGGAGATCAACAATATGTTATTGTCTCTGTGTGGGGAGATAAAATAATTATGTTATGTCTTGGCTTGGCGGTGTAAACCAAGCACCCTTCACTTAAGGTGTGCTTGTGTGTGAAAGCATGTTTATTAATTAAGCCCATATCATGTTTGAGAAAAGAAAAAAGATTGTTGAAAATGAACTAAAATTAACAATAGAAAATGAAAAAAAAATCAATTAACTAAACCCCACCCAAAGTAGGTTTGCAAACACTGTGATGGTTGGTGGTGAAATCAACTGAAAACACGCTAAAAAAAAGGTTAAGAGATGTAAATGTCGGTGTGACTAGAATCAAATGACACTAGGATGCTAGAAAGTGAAACAACAAAAAGATAGAGAGGAAGATCCCTGCAAAAATATAGGGAGATGGGTGTAAAACCTAGGGCAATCGATGGGAACCTAAGGCAAATGACCAAACATGTTTTAAAATGAAACTTTGAATGGAAACAACCTGTCTTTGAAGATCTTAAACATAAGGGTACAATTCTGGAAAATATGGCTGAAAGTGCTTGTGAGAACAGGTAGTAACTCCTCAACCAAAAATTGATTCATGTTTATTCCTTCAGGTAGGTCTTCATTAAATACATGAGGGAGAGATTGTTCACTTCATCTCCCAATGACTGTTCATATTACTTATTTATCTATTTACATTATATTCACCCAATCATGAGGATTAGGTGTCAACATTCCCCCCCTTAATCTGAAGGGATGTTGGTGAGTCCAAGCATCATTCTGAATCGTTCAAGCTTTCCTCTTCCAAGAGCTTTGGTGAAGATGTCTGCAATTTGCTCATTTGTGGAACAGTGAGGGAGATGAATTGTTTTGGCCTCAACATGATGTCGAATCAGATGATATTTAGTATTGATGTGCTTTGTTTTATCATGGAACTTTGGGTTCTTGGCCAACTTTATTGTAGAGGTATTTTCAATCATGAGTGGAGTTGATTGTACTTGTTTTACCTACAAATCTTCAAAAATTTTCCTAAGCCACACCATTTTTTTTGTTGCTTCAGCTACTGCAACGTATTCTGCTTCTATTGTGGAATTAGCTAGAACTGATTGTTTGCATGATCTCTAAGAGATAGCTCCTGATCCAAGACTCATAGCATATCCTGAAGTAGATACCCCAGTTTCTTTGTCTCCATCGAAGTCTGAATCAGAGTATCCAATCAAGCTGAAGTCGTCCAGCTATTTATACTTGATTCCAAAGTCTTGAGTTCCCTTCAAGTACCTTAGAACCCTTTTTGTAGCAGACTAGTGTCCCTCACAAGGCTTTTGCATAAACCTGGAGAGGATTCCAACAGCAAACAAAATGTCTGGTCTGGTAGTAGTTAGGTAGTTGAGACTTCCTACAAGCTGTCTATACTTTGTTGCATCCTCAAATTCTTTTCCTTCAATAGATGTGAGCTTTAAGTTTTGTTCCATTGGAATAGTAAGAGGATTGCATTCTATCATTCCAAACCTATTCAACAGATATCCAATGTATTTCTTTTAAGAAAGAAATATGGACTTCGGATGTTGGGTTACTTCAATGCCAAGATAGTAATGAACATAGACCAAATCAGTCATTTCAAAACTTTTCCCCAATTCCTTCGTTATGGATGCAGTGTAGCTTTCTTTGTTCCCTGTCATCAAAAGATCATCTACATATACCACAAGATATACAACTATTTTTCCAACTTTCTTGACAAATAAAGTTGGATCATCAAGATCATAATGTTTGAAATTGAGTTTCAGAAGATGCTTAGTTATTTTTTCATACCAGGCTCGCAGTGCTTGTTTAAGGTCATACAAGGACTTCACAAGTTTGCATACTTTATGTTCATTTCCTTTCATAGAAAATCCTTCAGGCTGAGACATAAAACTATTCTCTTTTAGATCTCCATTTAAGAAAGCAATTTTTACATCCATTTGATGGACTTTCCAACTGTTCTGAGCTGTTAGTGCAAAGGGTGTCCAGATGGTAGCCCATTTTGCTGTGGGGGAAAAAGTCTCCTCATAATCGACCCCTTACTTCTGTGCAAAACCTTTTTCCACAGGCCTAGCTTTGTGCTTGTCAAGTGAGCGATTAGCTTTATACTTGTTCTTGTAGACCCACTTGCAGCCAATTGTTTTGGTTCCTAACAGGGGATCAACCAGCTTCCAAGTACCGTTCTTTATGAGGGCATCATACTCCTTTTGCATTGCTTCTTTCCATTCATCATGAGAAGTAGCTTCTTTCAAGGAAGTTGGTTCAAAATCTGTAGATAAGTTCAATTCACAATCATAAGAAACATCCATATCAATAGGTGAATTAGAGTCATCTACATCACCTCCATTTTGCCGGTTTGAATTTCTGGTTCCTGTATTTCCAACTTCATCAGGATGAACACTTTCAAGTGTCTTTGTCACCCACTTTGGGGGACCTTTTTTAGATGGTCCAGGCTGCTCCGTTGATTGAGTTGGGACTGAATCAATATTGAGTCTCCCAATTCTATCAATTACATCACT
>APFE031009806.1:14324-131584 GCA_000404065.3 Pinus taeda | reverse complement strand
TAAATAAACCCAATACATTCTAGTGTAGTCATCAATAAATGTCATCATATATTTATTTCCATTTGCAGAAGGAACAGACATTGGACCACATAAATTTGAATGAATGAGTTCAAGTTTTCTATGTGCTCTTGTATGTGAATCATGAAAAGACTGTTTGCTATGCTTTCCTAGAATACAAGCATCATATTGATTAAATTTCCTAGGAATTGTAGGCAAAGCAGCAACACCATTTTTCTTCAACAAGTAGAGGCTGTCATAGTTCAAATGTCCAAATCTAGCATGCCATAATAAACTTGATGGAAGTGTACCTTCTTCATGATGAGAATTGTATGAGAAATGTGTGCACAAGTAGAGGTTCCTTGCAGCTTGAGAAGCCTTTCTTCTTCTATTCCCCTCATGACAAGTGAGTGGTCAGATGCTTTTCTCACCTCAAGCTTGCCATCAAACATATCAATGGAGTGACCTTGTTGGCAGATGTGAACCAAGGACACCAAGTTTCTCTTCAACTGTGGGAGATATAGAACATGGTGTAGAAGAAAGTCTGGCAGACCAGGCAATTTAAGTCTGATTGTGTCAACCCTTGATGGCTTGATTTTTGACTGGTCTGCAAAGTATACTGCTCCATCAACATTGTCAGTAAATTCTTCAAAGAAATATTTTCAATGAGTCATGTGGCAAGTTGCTCCTGAAGCAAGCAACCAATCATTTTTCCAAGAAGAAAGTGAAGCATTAAATAAATGATCATTTACACCAATATTACATTGTGCCACAACATAATGAGCAGATTAAGGTGCTTTACCTTTTTCTGTATCATCAGTTTTACCTTTATGTTGCTTTCTTTTCTACTCAATTTTGTCCCATGGTAGCTTGCATGTAGAGGCATCATGTGATCCATTTCTTTTGCAGCGAATGCAGTGCAAATATGCCTTTTCTCCTTGAGAATGTCTGCCCCCCTACCTCTGAAATATATTCCTCTTCCTCTTCGACCACCTCTTCCTCTTGAAGAATCTTGAATAGGATGCTTTACTTTATGAGCAAGGAACACAGCCTCTTCAGAAGATTCAGGGGTTGTCTTCTTTCCAAAAGATTTCTTTCTTTCATCAAACTTTTTCACAAGAGAGTGAAAGGTGATATCTTTGAGATTTCCATTTGCTTGAAATGACTCAAGATAATTGGAGTAAGTAGGTGTTGAAGCCCTGAAAATTGGGTCAACAACAAGGGGGATACCCGCTCGATCCAGACCTTGCTTGGCAACTCCTTTTCCATTTGGTATAGCGGGTCTGACTGGGGATATGGGACCAGTTTCCCAATTCAAGTGTGTGTGTGTGAGAAATATTGATAATTCTGATCTAACAGTTCCTAATTAAGATGCTCTAATTCTACTTTACTCTAACGACATGCTATTGTATTCTAATAAACATAATTATCTAAGTCAATGCTAACCTAGGGTGTAATATTTCTGCTATGCGATCTAAAATGATTTCAGATAACAATCGGTAATAAAGATCATTCAACTGTTAAAAGAAAAGAATTCAATATAGATGAACCACTTCGCATAAAAGGTTAGGCGAAACAGTTGTGAAAAACATATCGCATAATAAGCTACTCATACATTAAGCATAAATAGATAGCTATCAATGTACAAAAGTGCCAAATGATAACTCAGGAATTCATGCATTAACATATAAACAACTGAAATTGAATATCACTTTAACACAGGAAATAGAAATAATTAAGAGATAGAAGTACCATTTATAACTAGTTCTACTCATGAGCTTCAAGCGATAACGATTTATTTATTCTCAGTCCAACATCCACTAAGAGTACAGAAGTGCAACATCAGTAGTAGACATTAAATACAAAATTCAATAAATCTTGTTCCATTAATTCATCAAAACCTCCTCGGAGGGTGCAAAAGTGCATGTTTTGAGGACAAGTTTTTGATAAATTTCTGGACCCTTCTCTAAATGCATGAGAAGGGTTTAAATACTACTAACTATATCTAAAAATAACTTATTACAAAAATCTAGGATACAGTTTAAATGACTGTCCTTTATTTGGGCAAAAATAAAGAAAAACTATTTCTAATATTAAATCTAACATCTAACTATTTCTATATTTACTCCTTAATGTCGCAAGCATTCAACATTTCTTGAGAAGAGTCGATTGGCCGACTTCAGCCTTTAAATGTGCTGCAAAAATGGAATCAACAAGAGCTGGCACTATCTCTTCGGTACTGGGCTTACAGGAGACTGAGAAATTAGAGGCTTTCCATTTCAAGAAGTTTTACCCAGTGATGTGCGATTAGCGCTAGGCGCTAATCACGCATCGGAAACTACCTCTGTTTCTTGATTAGGGATTCCTTGATGCGATTTTTGCCTCTTGCGTGCTTTCTTTTAGCGGATGAGAAGATGAAATTTTGCAAAGATAATGGTCTCGTGAGCTCTTGACCCTGAGTCTTAAACTGTCTGTTTTTAATGCCAGCGCTGTGCAGTACCCATTTAACCATATCTGTACAGGGGAGAATTTTGGGCCTTGCTGCTCTCTGGTGCAAGAATGAATAAGCTAACTATGAAACTGATGCTTAAGATGACCTTGAGGAGTCAGTAGTACCTGCAAATCCCATTACCTTAGGATTCGCTTCCTCAAGTAGATTATATGTGCCTTCCCAAGTGGAAATACCCACGTCTCTATTGCATGTGGTGTCTATGTACAAGGACTCCTTTTCTCTGTCTTCAGATGTTGGAGCCATTACCTTTCTTCCCCATAGTTTCCTGTATACTGCTTTGTATAACTTTTTGTTTTTCGTTCTTGCAGTTTACAAGTGAGGTGAGAGTAATGATAAGAAATAATTACAGGAAAGATTTAAATGCTGAAGACCTGCAAAAGTATATCACCTTACGTGAACTGGCTCTTCGATAAACACAAAACCATATTTCCATAACAACTGGAAACTACTTCATTAATTAGCATTAAAGCGCATAACCAGGTTTCGTTTTAGGAAAAAATCTTTTTCTTGAATAATGAGCCAGAAAAGTCTGTGATGGAGCTGTATCGCATAATCACAATATTGTAAGATCGCATGATCTTTCTGTTGTTCTATCGTAAGATCGATCTACCGTCTTATCGCAATATTGCAATATCGCATGGTTGTATGATCGCAATATCACATGATTGCATGATCGTGGTATGTGCATATTTTGTGTTAAGCAGTTTGTTGCGAGGTGCGATTTTGTGATATGCGCTATCACATATCGGTGTTTTCTGCAGTTTTTTTAGCGTAAATGCATTTTAAGATATGCGATGCGATATTCCTTAAGGAGTGATTTTACCTTTTAACATCATAGAACTTAAGCTTTTTTATATTTCAAATGTATTTTTCTAAGTTATGATGGTAAGTTTTATTAAAAAGGAAATACATGCACTAATTCATTTTTAAAATTTTTTTGACTAAGGGTCCCCTACTTATTTAGTATTAGTAATAACACTAAATAAGAAGGGGGGTTGTTGGTGGCCACAACAATTGGTGATTTACTTGGAAGAACCAATTATCTCTACTTTTCTTTTGAATTTTCTAAACTTCCAAAACAGAAAATTTTCCGGAAAGTTAAACTTTATTATTGAAAGATAATGTACATTATGCTTTAACCTGTCAATGATATTTTGTTTCAACTATTTTCAACTTTGATTATTTTCTTCTTCAAGCTAGTCCTTGTATTTACATTAGTCATTACTTGGTTTGTAAAGATAAAACAAAGTATTCTCTGTAAACCAGTTTTAAATATGCTCATTTGTCGTAGGTAGAGCCTCTGCTATCAGTAGGCATTCATAGCCTCGACAGGGTTACCTATTACCCAACAATGATACTGTATCCTACTTAAAGAAACCTACAATTCCCAAATAAGAATCCACATCCACACTTGTTGCTTTGATTTTCTTTTACTCTTAAAGAGCAATTTCTTGTTTTGATAGCCAATTTATGACACAGTCATTCACTTGATTTATAACTCTGTTGAACAAGCTGGCTTGTGATGAGACCTCTTACTCTTTAAGATAAAGTGTATCCTTGGATTGTTCCTCTAAAATTTGTGATTTCCTTAGTAGGGAGGAAGTCATTGTTTCCTTAAGATATCTCTGGATGACAATAGTAGAGTTTTTGGAAAGAGTTGTTCTACAGAGAATCTTTATTTTGTTATTGATACCTTTCATTGCACTGATATAAAACAATTTCTCAGTAAAGGTTGTTTTCATCAAATATTATGAAGTTGAAACTAGTATCATATCTAGGCTAGAGTCTTTAACTATATATTTCTATAATAGAGATCAATTTTTCAAAAGATTTGCTATTTATACAAGTGAAAGAACAAAATTTGAAAGAGAATTGGTGTCTTTTTCGTAAATTCCTAATGTAACCATTCACAACTGGTTTTATGAAAAATTAAAATCTAATCTACAAAACAAAAGAATAATCTTCTAAGGAAAATATTTCTTAAGGATCTGGCCATTTACAGGTAAAGAGTCTCTTTTTCCTGCTAAATCCTGCAACATAAAAGTCAATGGACCTATGACTTCTACAATCTTAAAAGTACCAAGCCACATTCGTTGAAATTTTGTGTGTTTCCCTTTTTCCTCATGGGCCTTGTCCCATTTCAAAACTAAATCTCCCATCTAAAAATCTTTTATGGTCATCATGTTTGAATCAAAAGAGGATTTTACTAATGCTTGATGATGAGCATGAGTTTTTTTAGCCTGTTCTCGTTGTTCTTCTAACTTAATTATTTCCATTTGCCTTAGCTGTAAGGAGGAAGTTGGTACTTCATCAATATATTGAACTAAAGACAAAGAGGGGATTGCTAAATGAGTTGGGAGAACCACTTCTTTTCCATAAACCAAATTGAATGGAGAAGTGACGATGCAGGATTTTTGCATTATTCGATTTGCCCATAAAGCATATATTAAAGACTTATGCCAATTTTTATGATTTTGGTCAACTGTTCATTTGATAATCCTGATTAGATTTTTATTTGTAGATTCAGCTAACCCATTTCCCTGTGGGTAACAATTGGCAGAATATCTAAGTTTGAAACCTCTTTTAAGTGCAAATTCAGTCATTGCATTTCCAGAAAAATATGATTCATTATCAAACATTAAAGCGGAAGGCAATCCAAACCTGGTGATTATAAATTGATCTATGAACTCAATGATATGTTCAGCATTAGCCGTCTTGAGTGGAACTGCTTCTACCCATTTAGTAAAATAATCTTTTGCTATAAAGATATATCAATGCTACTTAGAAGAGTGAGGAACGATCTCACCTATTATGTCTAATCCCCACTGATCAAAAGATTGCTCAATGTTGACTGGTTGTAGTGGCAAGGATGGTTTCTTTTGTCTTCCAGCGGTAGTTTGGCAGATTTGACATTTCCTCACATAATTGTGCGAGTCTTTGAATAATGTGGGCTAGTAATAGCCTGCGCATAAGATTTTATTTGCAGTAGCATCTCCAGCATAGTGTCCGCCTGCTGGCCCATCGTGGAGTTCCTACAAAACTTTTTCAGCTTCAGATTTCTCAAGACATCTAAGGAGAACAGAATCATAATTTATTCTAAAAATAACATCATTCAAGAGCTAGTATTTTTTGGCTTTCAATCTTAGAGCTCTTTTCTTGGTATGATCGAGGTGTGAAGGAGCATATCCATTATTTAGATAATAAATGATATCATCATATAATGACTCATTATCATTTAGGCTTACCTCGTACACTTGTATCTCTGCAGATTGAATTTTAGATATCAACGATGCTCCGGCCAGCATTTTGCAAAAGCCTTGACCTTTTACAATGCTTGCTGGTTTGATTTCTACATCGTATTCTTGTAAGGTAGTAACCCAATTGGCTCTTTTCTCACCCACCTCTTTTTGTACTAAAAGATTTCTTACTGTTGGAAATGGTACAATGATTTTTGTATGGGTTTTGAGTAAAAAGGGTCTGAAATGTTTGATTTCTTTGAAAATAGCATAAGCCTGTTTCTCCACATCTGAATAACTTAATCCAGCCCCCTGTAAATTTGAACTGAAGAAAGCAATTGGGGCTTCTTCCTTCTCTTGATTTGCCTGAGTAAGTATCATTGCGTATGATCTATCAGATGCAAATGTATAGAAAATAAAAGGCTCTAAAAAATTTGGAGTTGCTAAAGATGGAGCATTGACAATTGCTTGTTTGATCAGATTGAATGCCTCATATTTGTCTTGGCCCCATTTCAAGATTGAGTTCTTTTTTATTATCGTCTGTAAGGGAGATACGATTCTTGAAAAATCCAGAATGAATCTCTTTACAAAGTTGATTTGACCAAGAAAAGATTGCATAGCTTTTTTGTTGTGAGGTAGGGATATTTTAGAAATCTCTTTGATTCTCTCAAGACCAATGTGAATTCCAGATTTTGACACTATGAATCCTAGAAGTTTTCCTTCACTTAATGCGAAAAAGGATTTTTTCGGGTTAAGTGAAATTCCATACCATAAACAACGTTGGAAGATTTTTTTTAAATCTTTGAGATGGTTGCTTCATCTGTTGGAATAGACAATTATATCATCCAAATAGATTACCACAGACTTATTAACTAAACCTCTGAATGTGATTTCCATGGCTCTCTAAAATGTGGCACCAGTATTAATCAGACCAAAAGGCATTTTTTTATACACGTAGGTACCCCATTTGGTTCTGAATGTGGTTTTTAATTGATCATTAGGATGTACCAACACTTGATTGTATCCTAAAAATCCTCCTAAAAATGACATTAACTCTGACCGAACGACTGCCTGCAAAATTTGCTCCATAGGAGGCAAAGGAAAATTATCCTTTTGGCAGGCTTTATTAAGATTTTGAAAGTCAATACAAATTCTAATATATCCATTTTTATTTCTAACGGGGACCATATTGGAGACCCATTTGTAATGTCGAACAGGAAAGATTATTTTGGCTTTCAATAGCTTGTTGAGTTCAGATTTGATCTGGTTTTCTAGATTGGGATGGATTTTTCTCAACTTTTGTTGAACTGATTTTTCATTGTCAATCATTGGAATAGTATGTTAAGTGATGGAAGTGTCATACAGTTTAAGTTCATCATAGTTCCAAGCAAAAAAAATTTTGTATTGTCTAAAAAGACGATTGTATGCTAATTTTTCTTCGGTAGTTAGGCCAAGGCCTAGGTTGATATTCTAGGGTTTGGAATTAGTTGCTAGATTTACTAATTCGTAGATCAGAGTTGAAATTTGGAGTTTTGAATTGGTAGATCTTTTAAACCGATCTTTCAAATCATAAAGGTCTTCTAGTTTGACTACCAACTTAGGTATAGCATTGTTAGTGCTATCTTGTTGCAATTGTCGGTCATGTTGGTCTTCGTCCATTATTTGATTGGTATAGGATCCTTCTCATGTGAGAAAACTCACAATATCAGGATTGTCATTGAATATTCTCCAATTTGTGATGTTATCAGGAATAGAAGGTCTAAATATTAATTCTATTGAGAATCTATCTGGACTAAAATCTTCTGAAGGGATAATTTTAGATGCTACATTAGCTAAAAGGTTTGCACTTGCATTCTGGAGTCTGGGAATTGACGAAATATTAAATTCTATAAAGTGGTCAGTCAGATCTTGAACTAAAGACTGATAATGTTTTAAATGACCTGATAAGCGATGTATAGTATTACATACCTGTCTGACTACAATTTCAGAGTCTCCGAAAACTTGGAGGTATTTGACGTCTAATCCAATTGTTTTATACAACCCTTGGACTAAAGCTTCATATTCCATTGTATTGTTCGTGCAATCAAATTTGAGTCTGCAAGTTAACATAGTTTTATCTCCTTCTGGACTAAATAGCACGCATTCTGCTTCTGTTCCTTCGTTAGATTTAGAACCATCAAAAAATAATTTCCGAAATTAAGATTTATTTACAAGACTATCTAAAAAATTTGTACATTTAGAACTATCTGTTTGAGAAAAAATTTCAACTTGAGATAAAACAAAATGTTCTAAGTAAGGTGATGCGTGAGCATTAAAATTTCCTAGGAAAGAATCTATTGAGTAATTGCCAATAATGATGTTGTTATATGCTACTGGTTCATTTTCCCCTTCTAGCTCCATTACTATGTATTCTTGATGTTGCTCTCGTTCAAATTTTATTTGATTCGGTTTACCATTGTAGGGTAGCCACATATGTGACCAATCAGTTGCGAAGTATCCATGAATCTTTCCTGACCAATCCCTGCTAAGAATTAAGCCGTAAAATTCTGGAATATCAACAACTAAAATGTCGATAACTTGACAT
Source organism: Pinus taeda (assembly GCA_000404065.3). Taxonomy (NCBI): domain Eukaryota; kingdom Viridiplantae; phylum Streptophyta; class Pinopsida; order Pinales; family Pinaceae; genus Pinus; species Pinus taeda. The sequence continues at coordinate 123,255 of APFE031009806.1, read as the reverse complement.
ACCTTTGGGTTGGATGACAGCCTTATGGTAACCTGATTCAATTCGCCAATTACTTTGACCTATGATTGATCTAGCTGGACTATGCACACAATAGATTTTTGTGGTTGAACATTCAATTTTTTACATATTGACTTTGGCAAAATATTCGATGAAGCTCTCGAATCTACTAAGCAATTATGCACATTTTTGTTAAAAATTTCATAAGTAAGAAGAAATGGGGGAGTATGAGATCTCGATCTTCCTCCAATTAATGCGATGTCGTTTGGATTAACTTTGTCCATCGCGCTAGTTGGAGGTCTTCCCATGTCATGGGAAGCTTGAGAAATTACAGCGGCAGGCAAAGGTGCAACTGGCACAGCATGTAATTCTTGCAAAATTATCTTTTGTTGGTGTTTTAACTTGCTCAGTTTGTAAAGAGTGATGTTGGCCCTAGTCTTATTCATGTCTTCTATTATATTGTACTCCTTTTCATCTGAAACGACCAGCATTTTAGATGGAGTAGACAAATCTATTTGGACTGGGCTGGTTTGAGTCGCTTTAGGTGTCATTTTCTTGGCTACGACTTTATCCTTCATCGCCGAGCTTGTGCTCTTTGTCTTAGGGATAGTTTAAGGAGGATCAAGCTGATTTATGCTTCGTGTACTAACCAGGAATGCTTCTTGATCTTCTTCTTGTGGGAGGATGAAATACCACATTCCCTGTAACTCTACAAATTCTTCGTCATTAGTCTGCCCTTCAGTAGAGATTTCCTCTTCTTCTTCTTCAGATTCAGTACTTGTAATAACATTGGGGGGCTTTGAATCAGTTGAAGGGATTCTTTTAAAAGCTCTGTAGGGCTTTTTCGAAGAAGTTTCTGCCACTTGTTTTTTAATGTCGACCATCTCATTAGACATGGTCTTCAAAACTTTTTGCAATCCTTCTAAATCGAATGGATCATTGGATTGTTTTTCTTGGGATCTTCTTTGAAGGTAACCTTCTTGGATTTTCGTTCCTCTATCCCACATTTCTTTTCTAGGGCTATTATACGTTTCTCTACTGCTATGGCTTCTTTCATATTTTAAGCTAAAGTTGTCTTATTAGTCATGTCCACGAAGATTGCTATATTTGATGGTAGAGCAGTAATATACCATTCACTTCTCACTTCTTCGCTGGGCTTGGAAGGAGTAGGAATTTTGTTTAACAATTTATTGAAACGTGAATAGAAATATTTCACGGGTTCTTTTGACTCGGCCCTCAGATTTGACAGGTCATTGATTGATGTCGCTGTAGACCTATCATCACCGAACTTGGTGAGGAATTTCTCTTGGAAGATATCCCAACTAGTGATAGATCCTGATGGTAGTGAGAAATACCGTGATCCAGCTGTTCCCTGAAGAGTATAAGGAAAATGTCGAACAACAACATCTTTGTTGGTAACTCCATTAAGATTTATGGATAACATAAAGTTATTAATGTGCTCTTCCACTAGCATGTCTGCCTTAGGGTTAAATTTAGGCAGCCATTTTTCAGGATGGGCTAGCAGCTGACTCAAGGGCGCAGGCATTAAGACTGCCCCTGGATTGTTCCATGGAGATTGAGCCATCACTGATCTACTAACGGAGGGAAGTGGATAAGATGATCCCTGAGGTTGAGAAGATGAGGATATAATAACTCCAGATGATTGAGAAGGAGATGAAGAAGTACCAATAGGCTGGTGGACAATGATTTGAAGTGGTAGAGTGGATGGTTGACTTCGCGGTGAGGAAGTTGAGATGGATGATGGTGAGGAAATATTCTCGCTATCATACCCTTTAGGTGATTTCCTTGCTCTCTTCCTAGTGGGTAGAGGTAATTCAGTTGGTTGAACACCAAACTTTTCGCTCTTTAATCTGGTCAAAGGATGAGCAAGATTATATTGCGAAGTCACGCTATCTTGAGATTTATCAGATCTTTGTGGCGATATAGAAAATAGTTGAAGTTTGTGAATCAGAGATTCGACTTCAGGTGGTTCAATAGTAGATTGTTTTGAAATGTCAGGGATTGTAGCAGCGATTGTTGATCTTACGGCTTCTGGCCGTGGATTCAAAGATTCTAAATGCAATGGAGAAGTCAGGGGAGATGGTGAGGGCGATTTACTCTCATAATGGTATTTAGATTTCTACTTACTTGCCATTCATAGTTCGAGGCCCTCCTTCTAGCGCCAAATATGTTGGAGCCCTGAAAATCAGGTCAACAACAAGGGGGATACCCACCCAGTCTGGACCTTTCTTGGTAGCTCCTTTTCCGTTTGGTATAGCAGGTCCGACTGGGGATATGGGACCAGTTTCCCAATTCAAGTGTGTGTGTGTGAGAAAGATTGATAATTCTGATCTCACAGTTCCTAATTAAGATGCTCTAATTATATTTTACTCTAATGACATGCTATTGTATTCTAATAAACAGAATTATCTAAGTCTATACTAACCTGGGGTGTAATCTTTCTGCTATGCGATCTAAAATGATTTCAGATAACAATCGGTAATAAAGATCATTCAATTGTTAAAAGAAAAGAATTCAATATAGATGAACCACTTCGCATAAAAAGTTAGGCGAAACAGTTGTGAAAAACATATCACATAATAAGCTACTCATACATTAAGCATAAATAGATAGCTATCACGGTACATAAGTGCCAAATGATAACTTAGGAATTCACGCATTAACATATAAACAACTGAAATTGAATATCACTTTAACACAGGAAATAGAAATAGTTAAGAGATAGAAGTACCATTTATAACTAGTTCTACTCATGAGCTTCAAGTGATAATGATTTATTTCTTCTCAATCCAACATCCACTAAGAGTACAGAAGTGCAACATCAGTAGTAGACATTAAATACAAAAATCAATAAATCTTGTTCCAATCATTCATCAAAACCTCCTCGGACGGTGCCAAAGTGCATGTTCTCAGGACAAGTTTTTGATAAATTTCTGGACCCTTCTCTAAATGCATGAGAAGGGTTTAAATACTACTAACTATATCTAAAAATAACTTATTACAAAACTTTAGGATATGGTTTAAATGACCGCCCTTTCTTTAAGCAAAAATAAAGCAAAACTATTTCTAAAATTAAATCTACATCTAACTATTTCTGTATTTACTCCTTAATGTCGCAAGCATTCAGCATTTGCTTGAGAAGAGTCGGTTGGCTGACTTCAGCCTTTAAATTTGCTACAAAAACGGAATCAGCAAGCGCTGGCACTATCTCTTCGGTACTAGGTTTACAGGAGACTGAGCAATTAGAGGCTTTCCATTTCAAGAAGTTTTACCCAGTGATGCGGGATTAATGTTAGGCGCTAATCGCACATCATAAACTGCCTCTGTTTCTTGACCAGGGCTTCCTTGATGTGATTTTCGCCTCTTCCATGGTTTCTTTTCCCGAATGAAAAGCTGAAATTTTGTGAAGATAATGGTCCCATGAGCTATTGACCCTGAGTCTTAAACTATCTTTTTTTAATGTCAGCGTTGTCTAGTACCCATTTAACCATATCTCTACAGGGGAGAATTTTGGTCCTTGTTGCTCTCTTGTGCAAGAATGAACAAGCTAACTCTGCAACTGACGCTTCAGACGACCTTGAGGAGTTTGTAGTAGCTACAAATCCCATTACCTTAGGATTCTCTTCCTCAAGTAGATTATATGTGCCTTCCTAGGTTGAAATACCCACGTCTCTGTTGCATGCAGTGTCTGTGTACAAGGAATCCTTCTCTCTGTCTTTAGACATTGGAGTCATTACCTTTCTTCCCCATAGTTTCCTGTATACTGCTTTGTATGACATTTTGTTCTTCGTTCCTGCAGTTTACAAGTGAGGTGGGAGTAATGATAAGAAATAATGACGGGAAAGCTTTAAATGCCGAAGACCTAAAAAACTATATCACCTTACGTGAAATGGCTCTTCGATAAACACAAAACCATATTTCCTTAACAAATAGCAACTACTTCAATAATTAGCATTAAAGTGCATAACCAGAAAAGTCTGCGATGGAGTTGTATCGCATAATCACAATATTGCAAGATCACATGATATTTCTGTTGTTCTATCGTAAGATTGCTCTGTCGTCTTATCATAATATCGTGATATCACATGGTTGTATGATCGCAATATTGCATGATCGCATGATCGTGGTATGTGCATATTTTGTGTTAAGCAGTTTCCTGCGAGGTGCAATTTTGAGATATGCACTATCACATATTGGCATTTTTTGTGGTTTTTTAGCATAACTGCGTTTTAAGGCATGCAATGAGATATTCCTTAAGGAGTGATTTTACCTTTTACCATCATAGAACTTAAGCTTTTTTAGATTTCAAATGTATTTTCCTAAGTTATGATGGTAAGTTTTATTAACAATGAAATACAAGCACTAATTCATTTTTTTTAATTTTTTGACTAAGGGTTCCCTACTTATTTAGTATTAGTAATAACACTAAATAAGAAGGGGGTTGTTGGTGGCCACAATAGTAGGATAAAGTGCCTTGAGAAAAGCTACAAGAGGAATATCCAATTCAACCTTAGTGGATTTGATATCATTCATTATAGACTTTACTTCAGATGCAAGAGCAAGAGGATCATTATTTTGGAGTTCAAGAGTGAAGAGTTTAATCATGAGTTGAACAATTTCAAGTGCAAAATGTGAGTCATAGAGTTCTTTCAGCTTTTGTAAGGCTTCAAAGGCAGTTGAATATGATGAAATATGGCGACTCACCTCTTCATTTATAGACGTTGTGATTAATGCATAAGCTTTGTTGTGCTTGTTTTCCCAAATGACGAGCTCTTTGTCTGAGGTAGGCTGTACTGGTTCATTGTCTTCGTCTCCATCACACACTCCTTTCCACAGCTCATTGAAAATGAGGTTGTGTTTTATCATCCGGGACCATTCAAGATAGTTCTCCTTGCCAGTGAGAACTATTCCCACCATGGATATGATTGAATGCATTCTGTAAAAAAAAATTACTTCTGTTGATAGAAAAATACTTCTGCCAATATATTGTAAAATTGTACTTCTAGTGGTAATTTCTTTTTCCTTTTTGCTCTTTTCTTTACAAAAAAAAATTACAATTTAAAAAATTTTGACTCTTAGTGTAGATTGTTAAACAATAATTCAAAGCCAATCAGTACCCTGTTTTACATTCATCAGTGTCAGAACTCTGTTCTAAATATCTGTCCCACACCCTATTCTCCACTGTATAGGAAGCAAGAAAATGACAAATTTTTTTGTCTACTTGCCCAATGTGGGCACTGACATTTCATCCTATAGCTCCTCACAGCAGTCGCTGCTGCAAAAACTACACTAACAAGCCAATGTAAATCAACTACATCATGTTTATCTTTCTCTCTGGCAAAAATATATTAGTGCACGCATTCATTATCGTACCTAACACATGTTTCGTTCAGGTTGCAATAGATTCTACGTTTTACAAACACCTTCCTCCTCCCAACGGACTGATTACTTTATCTGGCTATGAATAAAGTTTTTAAAGTCCCAAAAAAAGCTATGTACGGTGCTTATTCCAAGGAGTAGCGTATACCATGTCATACCAGCGTTAAAAAAAATACTAGGAGGAGCGTATACATTTGACAACATATATATGGAGCAGCGTATACATTCAACACAAAGAGATAGTGTTAACTAGCCCAACAGTTCACTATTTTTCTTCAAGACAAGTCAGACCAGTGCATCATAAGAAGAAATCCACACTTCATGAGAAGAATTCAAGGCAGAAATTATGAATCCAACATTAATTCATACTGTGGATGGAACACGCAACCTCCTGGTTGCCATCAAAGCGTATTCACCATAAAGTTAGCCAACAGGCAATATTCGAGCTACATGAAATTTGCCAGCAACTTAAATACAATAGACTAATATATATGGGCAGCGTTCAAAATATGGTATTAATCATATCAATGTTCCAAAAAAAAATTAATACAATCAGCGTATATATCAATGTTTACCAAGATTTTCATAAATGGATTGAACTTGGAGTGTTGTTATAATAGTGTGGAGGGAGGCCGGCTAGCATAAACTGCTTCTCTATCCGTCAACCTATTGTCTCTAGGCTTAAACTGTCTGTCAGCCTGCTATCTCTAGGAAGCAGTACCATACACCATAGCACCTATGGCCTCAGTGCTTTTGATGCAACAATTAGCTCCAATGCAACGAATCGACTCCTTCAAGAGGTAACGCACTTCAACGAATACATTAAACAATGAATGAGATTTCGTAGGGATTTGACGGAGATGTCAGCCTGCAGAACATGGGAAAAATATAAGTAGAAAATGAAAGAGGGAGTTACAAAGTAGAGGGAAAATGAAAAGAGGTGTTGGCTCTGATACCATGTCAGACCATGTAGTAACTCAAACAAAAATTGATTCATGTTTATTCCTTCAGGTAGGTCTTCATTTAATACATGAAGGAGAGACTGTTCACTTCATCTCCCAATGACTATTCATATTACTTATTTATCTATTTACATTATATCCACCCAATCATGAGGATTAGGTGTCAACAGTGCTACAAAAACTCAAACTTCTTACTTAGCTAATGCACGGGTGTTTGGTGTTGTAGAAAACCCTCAAGGATCTTGTCGGGATCCCCGACAAATAGTTAGATTAGCTACAGCTATCACAAAGATACATGCATTTCTATGTTTAACAAATGAATATCAAAGTGAGAAGGAATTATTACCTTGATTCTTAGTGTGGTGTTGCTAGAGAGAGCAATGCAGCTAGGTGGAAGACCCATGAGCCGACTCCAGATCTAAACCTGCACATAGAAAAGACAAGCATAATATCACAACATAAAAACTTGATAAACAAATGCATGAACATATAAAATATATCTAGTTGCATATAACTAAGCTACTCATGCTATAAGATATTAGATCAGCATATAAACAAGTTTATACTACCAACATCATGGAGTGGGCAACACAACTATAGTTATATATTGATGTAGAAAGAGTGATTACAACCATCAGTTGCATCAGCCTCCACTTACCCCTCCAGCTCCTTTCTTTCTCTCTCCCTTCTTAACCTCTTCTGATGCCTTATTATAAGACTATAATTGGTAGTCAAATAGGTAATCCTTTCAAATGTTTCGACCTCTTTCAAAATGGCCCAAGCCTTGCATATATAGCATGTAGGGCTAAGGTTGCCAAGTCATTGATGAGTTACATTAGGCAAAAGAAGTGATGTTTCCATGATTTAGTGCTCTTTCACATTTGCGTACTCCATTAGGAAGTAGTAATTCCCCCAAACGGGTTGAGTTCTAATGTTTCCCTGCTTTTATGAGCTGACATAGGAGAGAATCTAGGGATATTTTCTCTGTGAATTTTCTCCTTTGACCCATAGAACTTGATGTAGGTTCACTAACGTTGTTCTTGAGGTATCAAGTAGAGTTACCCTAGGCACTAACACACCCTTAATATTGTTGAGAATCTTTATAAAGCAAGTTGATAGTGTCTAGACAACATTAGCTTGACAACTACGCATGTGAACTTAGTCAGTCCTCCAGTCATCATGTCTTTGTCCTCTGAGTTGATGACGAGGTCATTTTAGTGTATAATAGATGCCCCCTAAATTGTGAGATCAGAGGTTGCGACGATGGCTGAAATACTTTATATTTAATTGTCCTTTTCTTTGGAAAAAAGAGTGAGAGGATGAGAGCTCCGAGTGATACGGGAAACCTAATACAACAAATATATATAAAACAACTAAAATCATGTCCTGAGTCGAGCGCTCCCATGCTCAGTAGCTATGTCAGAGTGATTTTCTCAGAAAAGAGAAATGACAATGTTAGCCACCGATAATAACAATGCAAAACCAGTGTCATAATAGGATCATTTTGGTGAGTTGTCTCCAAAAAAACAATAATCACAACTTGGGAGAGGAAACAAGGTTGAGTGATGCAAGCCTCTACCTAAGGTCTTGATTTCCACTTCATCGAATAGCATAGATCGATACATGTGAATATATGCATTGATGTTGAACATGCACGAAATTGTCTGATTATCAATTAATAATCGAGACCGTTAACAGACACGAGGATAGCCACCGATAATCGTGATGGTCTCCAATACGCACAGTATAATCTAATGAGTGCAAAAAATGTCTTTTTCATAGAACAGTCATAGAATTGTTTAACCAGGAGCCAATAATGAAAACCCCTGATCAAAAACAAGGTGACCTACCACTGATGTCTACAAACATCAAGGCACTGAAGTGTTGAAGTTGATAGGAAGAGACCTATCGAAAGGTATGCAATAAGGTGTCCTACATCAGTCGACATGAAACGGGACAAGAATGATTGTTTTTTGAGGAATATTTTGAGCATTAGGTCACAGTGACAGAGGGCATGATGGTAGGATATGCTTGATGGGTTGATGTAGGAAACAAAAGATAAAGGTTTTCCCTTGAAAAATAGAAGGCACGAAAACAATTTTAACCATGCAACACTAGACTCATGAACACCAAAGAGTGTTAGGATACAAAGATGCCAGAACATCGGGGTATATATAGTAAACTCGTAGGCTAGTAAGATTCTAAGGAAATGCCATGTTCAAGGGAGTGATTTCTGCCAAAAATCTCTTTCAAAATATGGAACATAAGGCAGTTGTATTGCCCAATTTCCCCATCTGATTAGTTTAGTGAGTCCAGATGGGTAAACTCATTGATCTTTTCATGTTTTAAGAGTCTGAAAAGGTCCACAAAAAGAGCAACTCTATGCCCTATCTGATTGGTTTAATGAGTCCAGACAAGCAAACTCGTTGACCTTTTCATGTTTTAAGAGTTTGAAAAGGATCATATATAGAGCGAATTTATATATTTTCTGTGTAATTTGATGAGTCCAGATGAGACAACTCGGTGGTCTTTTCATATTTAGAGAGTCTGAAAAGATCGTAAAGAATGACTTTAGGGTGGTCCCTTTGTCATAGTTTTTAACCGCGTGCGACAAAATTTGAATAGTATACCCAGAACGGTTCCTTTTCCATGAGTTAATATACTAAGTCTAGATAAAGAGAAACCTATGCTCAATACATTTTGGCCTCATTTTGTTATGAGTACAAGGAGATGGAGTAAAGTTGATATGTGTCATTAAATTGTAATGACTCATGCGACAACAAACTCAATACCTTTATCAAATTTTAATGAGTCAAATGAAGAAATCTTAGGGTATCTTTTTTAGTTTAGTGAGCAAGAAAAAAGAGGTAAAAAAACTTCTCATTCCTTATTCGTGGACTTAACAAGCATAGACAAGGGAAAAACTCGAGGATTTTTCAATTTAAGAGCCAGAAATAGTCCCAAAAAAGAAAGCGCTTATATTGTCGTCGTAAGTGTTTAACGAGCCCAATGATGAAAAATCGGGGTTTTTTCAATTTAACGAGGGATAAAAGTTCCAAAAAAGAATGCTAGATCTTATTCATAACTTTTTAACGAGCTCGAAGAGGGAACTCGGGGTTCTTTCAGTTTTATGAATGAGAAAAAAGTTCCAAGAAAGAATGCTCAATCGATCTTTTTCAGTTTAATGAGCTAGAAAAAGAGGGAAAAAGAGTTGCTCAAGCTGTTGTCATATGTGTTTAATGAGCCCAACAATGTAAAACTCGAGGATTTTTCCATTTTTAGAGCAAGAAAAAATCCCATAAAAGAACACACTCATATTTTCTTTGTAGCAGTTTAACGAGCCCAAAGAAGGAGACTCGAGGTTTTTCGGATTAACTAGCAAGAAAAATACCATAAAAAGGACAATCTCTCCTCTTCATGGTAGTTTAACAAGCCTAAAGAAGGAGACTCGAGGTTTTTTTATATTAACAGGAAAGAAAAATACCATAAAAAGAATGCTTGATCTTCTTCATGGTTGTTTAACGAGCCCGAGGAAGGAGACTTAAGGATTTTTCATATTAAGGAGCAAGAAAAATACCATAAAAATAATGGTTGACACTTATTGATCTCATGCTTGACAATAGAAGGGTCTATGCCATGCATTTCCTCATAACACCAAGGGAAAACGTCACGAAAGTCCTTAAAAGGGTAGGTGAAGCTTGCAATTTCTTCAGGATTGCAATCTGCTCCAACCTGGATGTTTTCTACGATGCCTGTCATGACAGAAATATTGATGACCAACGTCTTTGAAATATTGCCCATGTTTCCTTCCAAGTCGAAATTTTGGATCGTCGTATATGGTGACGAAACAATTTCAGGTGTGTCAGATGACAAGATTTGAAGAGGCATCATTTCCAGCTTAGATGTCGAAACACGATGGCGCGAGTCCTCCCAAGGTCACTCTTCTAAACTGATGATCTCTCTAATAGCTTCATCCATAGGTAGGAATTCATTGAGGCGATTGGAAGAAGGAGTAGTTCTGGCAGGGGAATTAGTACCATTGGTGGTGACCAAAATGATCATAGACTCGGATGTAGATTGAATGTCCTAGTAGGCTAATTCAGCTGGTGACGGGGACATTTCCTCTCTGTAAGTGTCAATGTTTGAAGGGGTCAGTAGGATCCAAGGATCGGTTGGTTTGTGAGGAATAGATGAAACCATATTGACCATCTATGGAACCATTGGCAGCGGCAGAGAGAAACAACCCATCAGGGAAGAGCCCTTCATTAGATCGGTACTGATACTAACGTAAGAGTTAGGTACACCACCCACAAAGGGTACAGAGCCACTAGGTAATGAGGAATAATCAAGGGTTCAAAAGGAAAACTGGTCCACTGTGACTACCTTCCCATCTAATGGAAATAGGATGATGCAAAAGATAGTAGGCACAATGGTAGTCATGGCGTAAGTCTAACTGCAACCCGATAATAGATTATAGTCGAGATTTCTATCTAGAACTTTGATGTCCACCATTACCATTTTCCCATACAAGGTGATGGGGGAGATCGATAGGTAACCTTTTGGGATGAAAGTGTGTCCGGCGAAGGCTTTAAGGGAAATTGACGATGGGGATAGGGTTGGATAACCTAAAGCGAGACAAAATGAAGCTAACATTATGTTGGTTGAAACACCTTTCTCAGTGACAATTCGATGTATTCCTTTACCTTTCGAAAAAATTTGCATCTGAAGTTTAAGATGGTAAGAAAGGAGAGGTTTACATTTTTCCATGTCAAAAATTGCAAGCATGGAATCTTGAGGGTCGATACCACCAATAGTGGAAAGCAGAGCTTTCCTTTGTGTTGGACAGATTTGTAATACTTCGATTGCCGACATAGCTAATGGCACTTGCACCAACTCTTCTACAATGATGTAGTTTTGGGTGGCACGTGCAGATGTATTGTGCATTGTGCATAGAAGTGCCCCTTTAGGGGGGGAAAATCACAAGGTCAGAAACTAGCATTTCAATATGAAGATCGTTAGGCAGTGGTGGGTTTTCACTTGAGGAGGGTTCCTTTGCATGAGCGACTAGAGCTCCATAAGATTTGGCTCTGGTTTGTAGATCTACTATTTCAAAGGTGTAAATTTTAGATGGTCCTTACCAATTGAAGGATGTTGCAAACCACCATTTCCCCCTTGTGATGGTTGGGGTTGGTTTGAAATAATGCGTTATTGCTACTAAGTGAGGAAAGGATTATTCAGGATAGCAGGGGTCCTACCAATGTCCTTTTTAGCAATGAAATATGTGCATTCCTGAGGACGTGGACAATGATAGGTCATGTAGTCTTCGACATAGATTTTGCAGGGGAATCTAGCGGGTTTATCCTTTCCATCATTAGAGGGTGTAACAACCTTCTTCTTTGGGTTTTGCTACCTTGTTGAGTGCTCTTCAAAAGGAGCAATTTTCTTCTTATTATTCTTGTTCTTACCACCAGGTCTTTGTGTGGATTGCACATAGTTTATTAAGGTGGTAGGAAAAGTAGTCGATTTGGCAGAGGGGTCCACCGACATCTGGGAAATGTGACTGATGAGTTGTTTTATAGCAACCCCGAAGGTTGTGCCGATAATCCCATCAGCGTGCACTGTGGGATACTGAGTAACAGGAGCATTGGAGTTGCAAGGGGCATTGGGAATTACATTGTATAGAGTGCCAGACTACAAATATATCATATCTAAGTGTTGGGCATGATGAATGGATTGGTCTTCTATGACTGCACCACCTAAGGTAGCATCTTTAGCAATTTGGGGGAGTAGAGACTTGTAGAACCAATCTGCTAACAGATAGTCTGGGAGGGGAGCTTTGACTAGCCTCTGCCTATGTATCTATTCATGTATATGATTAGAGATGTGGGTGGTAGTATATTGATGTAATGAAGTGAGGAGTTCCATCCCAATTTCATAGCAAGTGGGTAGTTGTAAATGCTTTAAGAATTCCATTGCTAGAGTGCCAAAGTTATTGATTGATGCGCGTGGTAACTCAATGTACAACTTGGTTGCATTTCCATTAAGGGTGCAGGTAAAAATATGTAACCGCATACTATCATCAACCACGGAGTTAGAAGCACATCATAGATGATAGGTGGTGATGTGTGTACCTAGATCCTCCCCTTGCTTCCCTTGGAACATCTCGATGTCTATCGGTATTTTATGCGGGACTGGCAGCCAAAGTAAGTTATGATAGATGGGGTCATTTTTAAGTTTGTACAAGTTAGGGATATCAAGCATTGCCAAGAAAGGAAAAGTGTTTGATGCCCCTGAAGCAGACCAAGGCGATGACATATGACTTGAGGATCCTTGTTGTCCTCCCATCATGTTGTTCCCCATATTATACACAGGTTGCATGGTATAGTAAGTGCCTTGGGGTGTGGTATTGTACTATGGGTTTCCATAGGGATTGTTAGGTTGGGGGATGGAAGTGACCCTAGGACAAGTAGTGCCCCCTTGACTTATTTGAGGTTTTGAGTAGGGTGCCCCCATGGATTGATTGGGACCTTGTTGAGAGTTCCTGCTCGCCACATGACTAACCATAGGTCCTTGACTAACATAGGGAGGGTTCATGTCAATCAGTGAATGACCATATATGCCAAAAAATGGAGGGGGAACTATTACACTCATGGCCGGTATATGCACATTGGGATCAGTGCCACCAGATACATGAATCTAATGATTAGAACTATATAATGGATGCCAGCCATATTGTTGGTTGAAGGGACCCATGCTAACTGTGCTATATTGAGCATTATAAGGAGTGTTATATGTAGCACTTGTCGAGGGTCTAGGGGCTGACATAAAATGGGTAGAAACCATAATGTACTGGGTTCCACTCGTGGAGGGTATCACAACAGGTTTTGAACCTAGGAAAAATGGGATAGTGGGGTTCACCATCAAAGGTGTGGTATTGACTGGTGACTAGGGAAGTTGTGGGGGACCAAAAGTGTCCAAAAAATCCCATGATGTGTTAGTCGTCGATGGGATTGGTGGATGTGTTCCAACTTAAGACAAAGGAGGTACAAATGCAACATGAACCAAGAGTAGGCCCAAGGGATTCATGTTCAGAGGATTGTATGGAGGAAGAAATCCTTCAGTAAAGAAATCCTCCATAAAGAAATCCTCGAATAAGATTGAATCATGGGATGTCTAAACTGATTCTGTGTGAGATCTCGTAGATTGATTTCTTGAAGACTCGGAATGCGGTTCACTAGAGCTCAACAGATCCTCTAGAGTAAGTGGGGGAAGTCCTAACAACCATCTAGATTGACAACGACGGCCAGATGTAGCCACGGTGGCTGATAATTTTTATCAGTAAATTTTACAGTGATGTTTATTAAAGTCTTGGTGATAACACTTTGGCACCTAAAAAATAAAAAGTACACTAATTAAATCAATCAGCAAGCAAAGGGAAATGACCCTTTCTGATAAGCATCGATCACTGGAGATGAAACCCAGTATCAAAATGAGTAACAAAGAGAGCTGGCCAAATGTATAGTTACAGTTTCTTTGGAGCTTCGCCTAAACCTAAAATTAATGGGCCAAGTATGGAGTACTAAAGAAGGTATGTTTTGATGGTTATTTCAGTATCTTTTCATTAGGACTTATAAGAATTTTTGCATCATAAACTTAGAAAACGATAAAGAATTATAACAAAACATGTGAGATTAATATGCAAAACAAAGAACGCTGACAATTGTCGTTTCCATGTGGAGGAGGGAGGAAAAACGAAAAGTGGTCGTTCTAAAGGAAAAGACAAAGACGAGTTAACTATTGTCCCTTCGACGGGAGACCGCATGCAAACCAGATCAAAATGGATCAGCCCGCGAAAGGAAGCAGAGATATCAGCTTGGCACAGAAAAGAGAAGAAATGACTCAGGATTAACGATTCTGCAAATCCCTCAGGATCCTTGATCCTAAGGGATCGTTGTTTTATCTATTTCTACATATAGATATCTTTGTCATCACCCTTATATAAGGGGCAACATCGTTAGCTAAGGGGGTGGTTATGCTTTTATGTAATTTCTTTTAAAAGATCAAAAATTTGATCATTATGTCATGTTAAGACTTGCTCTATTGTAATTTTACTTAATGCATTAATACAAACTTGGTTACTCTTTTATCTTTGAGCCTGGAATAACTTCAAGCAGTGTACCCCTAGCGGCTAAGGGCCCAGCCCTAGAGGACACTTGCTCTTGTACCATTACGCGTGGTTTCTATGTGGTTTGCTTATCAACGTGATCTGGTAATCTGACGTGTTTTATAAAGTTTATGTCACATGCTCTGTCATGTTTAATCCATTAATGTTTCTGAAAACAAAAGTGTTGTATTGACGTTGCATCATATTACTGTTCCTTTAGGTGTTGATATAATACGGTTAGTTTCTATAGGATATTGTTGTTCCATTACAAAGTTTTATGTGTTATGCGATTGTGCCTTAACATTACAAAATTCATCTTGGAAGCTCTGTTCTATGTGACTATTGGGTTCTTGAATACTGTTGTTCTATCTTGAGATGCAATCATATTATTTCTAATCAAAGTGACAACTGAATCATATTACTATTTGAGCATGTTGTGTTTATATGGTTTTCAGTGTTGTTCCATTTGTGTGTACATCTTTAAGAGTGAAGGACTGATGTTTGGTTATGACTAATGCAAGTGATTTGATAGATTGATGGCTTGTTAGACTTAGTTACTGCTCTATTCCTTGATTGATGTTCCATTTCCACATTGTTGTTCCATTTTTGAATTGTTGTTCCATTTCAGACTTGCTGTTCCATTTTACATTTGATGTTCCATTTTAGAATTGTCGTTCTATTTCGAGGTTGATGTTCCATTTCATTGTTGTTCGATTTCTTTGTCGTTCCATTTCTTATTATTGGTGTGAAGGACGATATCAGGTTGTAGTGAGCATTGGCATCTACTATCCGGTTTCCAGATCCCCGATCTGTTCTCTGATTTCTTTTCCACCAGTTTCTAAAGGGATGGGTTATTGCTACCGAACCCTTGACGGATACATTGCTTAATATCTGAATGTGTGATTTAGTCTTTTAAAGTAGTTAAGTTGTAAGCACGCATCCATTTACTTTTGTATTTTCAAATATTGTGCTACTAGCATTACTCTAACAAATGATAAGCCTCATACTGAGACACTCTTTGAAATAGCAAAACGTTGCTGGATTGACATATTAATGTGAGGTAACTAGAGGTGAAAGAGACCCTTTTTATAGCTCCACATTTTGGCGTCGTTGCCGAGGAAAGAGTGTAGCCATTTGTTCTTTTTCTCAGAGTAGTGTACGAACCTAGTAGGGAAGAATTGGGTTTTGAAAATAGAAGGTAAGAACCTACGTGTGGAGCATGTAAAAGCCCTACTCCTTTGCCTGCTTTCCTGCAGATTTTCTACTGTTTGTTTAAGTAGGATTTAGTAGTTAATTTGAGTGCATGACTAAGCAAAAAAAGCCAGAAAAAAAATTCCAAATCTCTACCAAGGCCAGAAAAAGCTAAGGGGCCAGTGACCCTTGGCCGATCAACCTCCATAGATGAAATTTATAATAAAGCTGAATCTCAGCCCTCAGTAGGACCTAGGAAAGTTATTTCTAAACAGCCTACTAGCTCCCTTTAGGCCACAGGTTCACCATCTGTAGCCTTTGCTGAGGTGCATAGTCAAACTGAAGAGCAGGACTTTCAAGAAATTGGAAATTCTACTCTAGAGCTATTGCAAGAAGGGAATTTCAGTAATCTTTGTGAAGGAGGAGGAGAGACAGGGGAAACTGAGGAAACAAGATCTCCTCTTAGGACAAATCAGCCATTGAACAGCCCAGACAAAGAAAGTGCTACAAAAATCACCGTTGAAGAAACCCAATCTCCTCAGTCAATAGTCCCAGATAGAGGAAGTGCTATTAAAACTATTCCTGTCAAAGCCATTCCCTCTCAACCTAGGAATACCCTCCTAGATATCCCAAAAGGTTATTGGCATATATTTGACCCAATGGCTCAAAACTAGCCCAACACCCAAACCTCTACATTACAATACCCCATAGTGGATTCTGTAGCAAATGTCCGCATGAAAGCAATCCCTCTTCAACATATCCCTACATTCCACGGGCTTACATCAAAAGACCCGGATGCATTTTTATTTGAATTGGATGTACTGTGTAGGGGATATGATTACACCACTGACCCCCAGAAACTGAAACTGTTTCCCTCTACACTAAAAGGGGCTACTTTAAGATGGTTTATGGGATTAGGTGGTGGGGTTATAAATAACTGGGAGCAAATGAAAGAATCTTTTCTAAAAAAATATCAAGACTATTGCAGGTCTAGAGAACTGAAAGATGAAATATTCCAGATGATAGCTAGACCAAACAAAACATTAGAGGAGTATGTGAAACGTTTCCAGTATAATCTACAAAGATCTCCCTATGCATCACTACCTTTACCTGATAACATGTTGTAAACAACATTAATAAGGGGCATGAAGGAACAATGGATCGAAACATTAAACATCATGGGAAAAGGGGATATTTATCAAGAAAGTTTTGCTAACATTATTGATTTATGTATCAAGAGCTCGAGAGGCAGCACACGAGTAAAACCGACAGAACATGATTGGTTTGTAAGAGATAATAAAATCTCATCAGAAGGAGTAATGCGTGTGGAAATTGGAAATTTATTAGAAAATTTTAAAACTGATATACTAGGGACACTGACTACATAATTGGATATTTTGCAGGCCAAGCAGAAGCAAATGGAGGCAGAACAGAATTTGGGAATCTTCTATCCCAGATGCAGGAAGAATCATAACCATAAGGAGTTTCCACTGGATGCAGTCCAAACATGCGCCATTTGTACAAAAGATCACTCTATGGAAAGTTGTCCCTCATTGCCAGGACTGAAAGCAGTATATAAGGAAGCAGAAGAAGAGCCAGAATCGATGTATTTGCTCAACCAGCACCGTTAGTGCCAGCCACGACAATCTGGTATGTTTCCAGACCCAACTTCTTCTTTTTAGTCTCTATAGTATAATGCTCAATAGTATAATATGTGGCAAAGTCAATTCCAGGCCCCATTTCTAAACGGGTCACCACAGTTGTTTCTTTCCTCAAACCCGTGGTTGAATCAGGCAAGCCAATTTGGTTGGCCGAACCATCCTTATACCCCACCATATTGGCAAAAAAACCCATACCCACCACAATGGATTCCCCCTACCTCACAAAGCTCAGCTTGGCAGACAAACTAGCAGAGACCAATGCATCAGCCAGTAGGAACTATTCCTCTCCCTCAACCTACACTGCCAGCGTTACAACAAGATCCCCAGTCTAATCTGAGACCGTAACTCCCAACCCAACCCAACCCCAACCCAAATAACAGACCGGTCCAATCTCTCCAAATCATAGAAACACTAGAAGTAGGAGCCGATCTGAGGGAGTGTAATGATCTTCAGTTAAGATCTGTGCATATTATTCAAACCGAGGGAGATAAGACAGTTCAGGCTGAAGATCAATTACCGAGAGAACATCTGTCACATGAAGAGGATGTGAATAAACAACAAAGTCATAATCAAGCAACCACATCCTCTCCCCCGTTCCCGGAACAATTAGTCATACCTTGACCTATACAACAGCCTAATTTTGACATTCTGGGAGAATTACAAAATTTGTACATAAAAATTCTATTCCTCCAAGCCATTCAAGACATCCCGATATACACAAAAACTATCAAAGAATTGTGCATAAAGAGACCAAGGAGGAATATAACAAATAATCCAAGAGTCTAAGTAGTCGGCACTCTATCTGACTTATTATCAGGAAAGGAAACATCCATTAAATATGAAGACCCACGAAACCCAATAGTAACTATCCTTTATGGTCAAACCCTACCTAATGCCTTAGTTGATCTTGGAGCTGCAATCAATATCTTAACAACCACTACTTGCCAAAAGCTAGGCAGACATCTATAGAACCCACCTCTACTTTGTTAGAATTGGCTGACCAATCTGTGGTTAGGCCAAAGGGCATACTACATGATGTCATGGTCTCTGTTGACTCCTAGGAATATCCAACCGATTTTCTGATAATAAATCCCAAAACCCGACTTGATGGACACCCATTGATTTTAGGAAGACCTCATCTCGCCACTGCCGATGCCTATATTGGCTTTCGGCAAGGGAATATGATCATAACCAGGGGAACAGATATCAAGAATGTAGTTCTATACCCCCCAGCACAGCCAAGTGTCACAATAGTCAAAACTAATAGGCACCCTGTATCATATCTTACTGATAACATTAGATCTCCATTAACTATACAAGAAGCACTTGATTTCAAAGACCAAACAGAAGACGATGCCATGAATAATTTCATAGTCAAACTAAACTCACATCTTGCACACAATGTCATATGATAAAAGCAGAATTTGATAACAAATTAGAAGAAGATCCTCTCAAAGATACACATGATCATCCAATCCCTATCACCTCTGTTGCAAATAGTAAAATTGTGGAAATTGAACTAGGAAAAACCTTAAACATTAATGCCAACCTCACATCCGAACAAGAAACAAAGCTCATCCATGTGTTAAGGAAATATAAAGAAGCATTTGCATGGGACTACCCTGATATGAAAGGAATTGACCCCTAGTTATGTACACACCACATTTACATAGAAAAAGATGCAAGACATGTTCGACAGTCTCAGAGAAGACTAAATCCTCATCTAAAATATGTGGTAAAAGCTGAACTTCAAAAACTTTTAGATGTTAATTTTATCTACCCTATCTCTGATAGTAAATGGGTCTCTCCACTTATGGTGGTACCAAAAAAGAATGGGAAATGGAGAATCTATGTGGAGTACAGGGAGCTAAATAAAGCAACAGAAAAAGACCACTTCCCTCTCCCATTCATCGACCAAGTATTAGACACTTTGGTAGGAAAGAAATTATTTTATTTTCTCGATGGCTTTAGTGGGTACAATGAAATACAGATTGCCCCTGAAGACCAAGACAAAACTACTTTTACTTGTCCTTGGGGAACATTTGCCTACCGAGTTTTACCTTTTGGCTTATGCAATGCCCCTGCCACATTCTAAAGGGCTATCCTTAGCATTTTTGCAGACTTAATAAATGAATGACTTGAAGTATATATGGATGATTTTACTCCATATGGAGATGAGTTTGATCTAGCACTAGATACGCTAGAAAAAGTCCTACAACTCTGCATTGCTACCAAGTTTTGTTTAAGCCATGAAAAATGTTATATGATGATGACGGAAGGACTTATTTTAGGACATTATATTTCAGCAGCTGGCATTCAGTTAGACCCAGCCAAAATCCAAATACTTCTGCTCATTCCTACTCCCACCACTCAAACATAGGTACATAGCTTTCTTGGATTTTATGGTTATTACAGAAGGTTTATAGAAAATTATTCACGTATTGCTGCACCTTTGTATGCACTAACTGGTAACGTTGATTTTCTTTGGACAGAAAAATGTGAACGTGATTTCAAGGATCTGAAGAAGCTCATATCCACAGCCCCAGTCCTTCGAGGACCAAATTAGGATTTGCCATTCCAGATATCATCTGATGCCTCAGACATAGCCATTGGAGCAGTCCTTGGGCAGGAAGAGGATAGAAAACCATATGCAATTTATTACATTAGCAAAAATTTATCCCCTGCTAAATTAAACTACACTGTTACTGAAGAAGAATTTCTAGCCATAATACATGTTGTCAATAAGTTCATACATTACATTACTGGATATCCTGTTATCTTGTACATAGATCATTCTACTATAAAATATTTAGCAAACAAGCCTATCACAAATGGCAGAATAACTAGATGGCTGATTTTATTGCAGGAATTTGATATTACAATCAAGGATCGACCTGGAAAAGAAAATCCGGTAGCTGATTTCCTTTCAAGAATGCCAAAGCCAGTTGATGCAGCAGCAGTTGAAGATCAATTTCCAGACGAGCATCTGTTTGATGTGGCTATTCAAACACCCTGGTATGCTGATGTTGCCAATTACCTAGCAGTAGGTAAGTTACCAAAGCATCTAACCCCTAATGAGCGAAAACATACTGTTTAGTGAAGTACTAGATTTCCTTGGATTGGGGTCTATTTGTTTCACACAGTGGTAGAAATGCATATCAGAAGATGTGTTCGAGAAGATGAAATCTTTGACATTTTGAAAGCTTGCCATGACCAACCATGTGGTGGACATTTCGCTGATCACAAAACTAGAAATAAAGTACTACAAACAGGGTATTATTGGCCCACGATTTTCAAAGATGCAAAGAAGTTTTTCCAAGCCTCTGACAGTTGCCAGAGAGCGGGACACCCTAATCAGTCTGATGAGATGCCTCTGAAACCATAGCTAGTTATCGAACCATTCGAACGATGGGATCTTGATTTCGTTGGACCAATCAACTCATCATCAAACCATAAAACATATATTTTGGTGGCAACAGAATATGTCACCAAGTGGGTTGAAGTAGAGGCATTTCCAAGAGCCACAGAGGACTCTGTCATATAGTTCCTGTTCCATCTATTTGTACGTTATGGCCTCCCAAGAGAGATAACTACAGATGGTTGACCATAGTTTGCTAGAAATAGAATAGCTGAAACACTCAACAACTATCATGTCCAACATAAAATCACTCCTCCATACCACCCACAGGCAAATGGGCAAGTAGAGAGCAGCAATAAAATAATAGAAACAATCTTAATGAAAACTGTTGTATCACATAGACATGATTGGGCTACCAGATTACCTGAAGCACTGTGGGCTTATAGAACAATATGGAGGAGTACCACTGGTTACTCACCTTACCAGCTAGTGTTTGGAAAACAACCTATTTTTCCCATAGAATTTGAAATCCAAACATTATGAACAACACAGGAAGTTGGCTTAGACCTAGCTGAGGCACAAATTAATCGACTATTACAGATCAATAAGCTAGATGAAATTAGGCTCTCTGCACTTCGAAACATTGCTCTGATCCAGCAGCAGAGCTAAATGACATGATGCTCTCATTAAAAATAAAGTCTTCCACGAAGGAGACTGGGCTTTTTTGTACAACTCCAAGTTTCAGGACTTCCCCAGGAAACTCCAGACTCATTGGTTGGGACCATATGAAATCTAGAAGGTACATGACAATGGTACCCTTACTCTAATCACTATTGATGGTTCTAGATATGCCTTTAAGGCAAATGGACATCGAGTTCGTCTCTATCGCAAACCACTCACTCGGGAGTCCTTCTGTCAATAGCTACGCAAAGATTCAGATATGGAGATCTTGGGAGAGGAAGAGAAGTCTTCCTCACCTGTAATTCATTAAGGAATTTATTTTTCTTTATAGTTTGTACATAATTTCTTGAGTTATTTTTGTACATATCTTTGAAACAAGGTTTTGCAATTACTGCTGTTCCTTTTACAAAGGAACGACATTAGTGTGTTTTTGTTGTTCCTTTTCCAAAGGAATATCATTTTTGATTTCTGTTGTTCCTTTTCCAAAGGAACGACATTTGTGTGTTTTGTTGTTCCTTTTCCAAAGGAACAACATTTTTGGATTTTTGCTATTCCTTTTCCAAAGGAACGACATTTGTGTATTTTTTTGTTGTTCCTTTTCCAAAGGAACAACATTTGTGTGTTTTTGCTGTTCCTTTTCCAAAGGAACATAATTTTTGTGTTTCTGACTGTTCCTTTTCCAAAGGAACAACATTTTTGTGTTTTTGTTGTTCCTTTTCCAAAGGAACGACATTTTTGTGTTTCTGCTGTTCCTTTTCCAAAGGAACAACATTTTTGTGTTTCTACTGTTCCTTTTCCAAAGGAACAACATTTTTTTTTTTTGCTGTTCATTTTCCAAAGAAACAACATTTTTGATTTATGTTGTTCCTTCTC
Source organism: Pinus taeda (assembly GCA_000404065.3). Taxonomy (NCBI): domain Eukaryota; kingdom Viridiplantae; phylum Streptophyta; class Pinopsida; order Pinales; family Pinaceae; genus Pinus; species Pinus taeda. Next base: position 100,968 of record APFE031009806.1, on the reverse strand, counting down.
CAAAGGAACGTCGTTTGCGTGTTTCTGTTGTTCATTTTCCAAAGGAACGTCATTTCTGTGTGTTTTGCTATTCCTTTTCCAAAGGAACAACATTTTCGAATGCTGTTGTTCCTTTTCCAAAGGAACGACATTTGTATGTTTTTGCTGTTCCTTTTCCAAAGGAAAAACATTTTTTATCTTGGTTGTTCCTTTTCCAAAGGAACGGCATTTGTTTATTTTGTTGTTTCTTTTCCAAAGGAACAACGTTTTTCATTACTGCTGTTACTTTTTCAAAGGAACGACATTTGCTAGTTTTGCTATTCCTTTTTCAAAGGAACAACATTTTTTTACGTCTGTTGTTCCTTTTCCAAAGGAACGGCATTGGTGTGCTTTGCTGTTCCTTTTTCAAAGGAACAACGTTTCTGATTCTTGATGTTCCTTTTCCAAAGGAACCGTACCTATGTGTGTTGTTGTCCCTTTTCCAAAGGAACAACATTTGTGAACTGTTGTTGTTCCTTTCCTCAAAAGGAACACCATTTGTATGCTTTTGCTCTCCCTATGAAACAACTTATTCCTTTTGCTGTTCTAAATTGAGGATGCTTATTGCTCATGTTCTTTCAAGTCTTTTTGAATATAACTATGCACTTATGTAATGGGAACAAAAACACAACATACTGAAATCAGTCAATCATAAATCGCTATCGTTATAAGAAACTGCCCTAAATTGGTGAGAGAATAGAAGAAAAGACATGATTATTCATCATCTTTTGCTGTCATTGTTCTACTAATTCTGCTCTGATTGGTTATCTGTATCATGTTGGTCCCTTCTAATCCTCTTTGATTACTATTTAGGAATAAGAGCAAAGGGTTTATATCTTCCTATTGGGATGTTAAGACTTCTTCCACCATTCCTACTCTTAAGGAGTGTTGAACGACCCTTTGTGTACAAATAGGGAAGGCACTTCATGAAAAACAAAGAAAAAAGAGCAAACATGACTTATAAATTGTCAAATGCAGGATAGGAAGTCTCATTAAGAGCTGGCCTACCATGATCATGAGGACGAAAGCAAAGTGGCATTCCCACTATGACCACCACACTAGAGATATGGTCCAAAAGGTATATCAAATGAACAACCCTTGGAATAGGAGGTCTCATCACGAGCTGGCCTGCCCACTATTCGCTCCTTCCTCATGAATGGCATTATCGCTAACTGGTGACCAAGCCAGCATAATGGCCTGCATTTTGGCATTACACAAAGTTCCCTAGCATACACAAAGGACTATGGTTGCATGGGTGAAATAAACAACTCTACCAAGGTTATGGACACCTATTAGTAGCAGAGCATTGTTAATGGTATTGAACTCACATTATTTACACCAATAGGTAAGTTATTAACACCCTTCTGTTTCTTATGCCGTGGTAATCAATTATATGTTATTTCCCCAGCCATATAATGCATGACTATATATTATCACCAATCATGACAGAACCATTAACAATGACCGCATGAGACTCTTTATTTACAGCAAATGTCTTATCCCCAACCTTACATCATATCACCGCAGTCTCTTACGTATTAAAGCGACGCAAATCTACACTTTGATTTTAGTAATAGGCTGCATTTTGTAAACATGGCATACTACCATACGCTGTTCCTTAAAGACTTTGTTGCAGAGTGGGCGCTACTCCTTTATTTGATGGCTGGGATAGCCTATCACATTGCCGGGGGGGGGAGGTTAACCTCATAATTCCCTGGATTACATGTCAGCTCGCTATTCAGGAAGTTGTGTACTGGGGTATAACATGGCTCAACGGTATTATTTCTTTTTATTTTTTGTTTTTTTCTACATGATTTGTTGTTCAAAGCCATTTCCACTATATACGCTGCAGCATTAGAGTTTGAACGAGTTTTACGTCTGTCAGCTTCTTTGTGTTTCAACAAACAGCTGTCGTTCCTTTTAGAATTCATAGCGAAACGATGGGAAGAAGATCAATTCACAGAGAACTGCAAGTGTTAACTATTTTGGCTGCTGCCCGAGAAATCCTGGCAAGAGCAGGATGGCTGACCTATCTTAACCTCTTGCAGGAGTCTAACGAAATAGTGGTGATTGAATTCTTGCAGAACTTGCAAGAGGACTACTCCACAATAAGGGGAATATGCATAGCAGTCACCGATGACATAATCGCTGAAGTCTCGGGACTGCCAGCCACTGGACTAGTATGGACGTTAAAAAAGGAGAGGTTGCAGAATATAGAAATCTTCCAAGATGAGGGACAGAGCCTGACAATTCAAGGAAAGGGGGTTCTACCAGCAACACTAGGAGAGTCGTGGGTAGAATTAGCAAAGACCATCAAAAGCTATATCACATGTGAGGGCAGAAAAGACGTGGTAAGACCACGACATCTTAAACTCTTAGTTGTTGTAAAACAAAAATGTTATGTAAATTTACCTGCATTGTCGAATTCATTACTTCATGACGTTGCACAGAGCATGAAAAAGGTACAACGCGTAGAGTCAGTTGTTAGTCGTCATGGATTGATTCAGTTGATAGTCAACCATAGCCTCACCTAGTAGCAGAGCAACTGGGAAGAGCTAATTGCCATTGTAAGTGGGGGGTTGGTCACACCACCCCCAAAACGGAAACATGTCACTAACACACCCGAATGACCAGGAAAACTAAAATAGGTCACTAGCACACCCGAGCATCTAGAAAAACACAAGAAATCACCAAAACAGAAACATGCCACTAGCGCACCCGAGCAACTAGAGAAGCATAGGAAATCATTCTGGCTAGCACGGCTACAAGTGGGGCTGGAGAAGCCCCAAGAAAGCAGCAGCCAGCTAGTGGAAGTAGAAGATGAGCAACCCCCATGGGAAAACAAGGAAACAAAAATGCGGGAAGAAGAGGTAGAGCAATCTGCAGAAGAAGAAGAAGAAGAAAAATAAGGAGAAGACGAGAAATCTGAGGAGGAAGGAGACAAAGAAAAAGAAGCCGAGCAGTCCGAGCAGGAGGAGGAAATGGAACAACAAGAAGGAAGCCCATTAGAGGACCCATTAGGGGAAGATGAATTGGCCAAAGTTTTGGCCAATATGGGCTAATATGGCCAATCTTCCAGTCCATCAAACCTCCATGCCAGAGAGAAACCCCAGGAGAAAAATGCATCTGAGGAATCACATGCAAAGGAGGAAAAAGTAGAAAATATGCCTGTTCATGATGAGAAGATGTCAGAAAATGCTAAGCAGGAACAACCCATTCCTAATCAGAAGGCGCCAAAAGAATGTCTGGAGGAAATAAGGGCAGAAAAAGAAATAGCCCAAGAAATAACATAGCCAATTAGGGTTCTTGCCCCGAAACAGCCAGAGCAAAAAAATGAAGAAACACCCCAGGAAGAAAATTAGGAAGCTAGCTACTGTCCAGACAACAGTAAATATCCTGTTGTTCCTTATGAGAAAATGGCGGAAATAAGGGAATTGCGAAAGGAACAGCAGAGATTATTGAACATAATAGTCCAGCTCCACCAGCAGATTAGGGTTCTAAAGGCAAGGCAAAGGGTAAAAGGGACTTCAGGAAGGAAAAATCTAGCCACTCCAACAAAACCCCTTAAGGGAAAGGGGCAGAGGACCAGAATCCATCTTGCTGTTCAAAACCCCGTCAAAAGCTAAGCTGCTGTTCCAAATGATGTTGAGAAACAGACTGTTGTTCCAATTAGAAAGGAACAGCAATGGGTTGATGTTCGTGTCAAAATAGAAATGGATGATGAGGAAATTCAGACAGAGGCACCACTTTCAGGAGTAATAAGGGTTTTGAAATCGAAGCAGCGCAATAGGAAGGTTCAGGTAAAGCTCCTAGCCTCCACTGCTGCATGGAAAAGGGATCCAAAAATGATAACCCTCCAAAAGGGTTTGAAGCAAGCTCAACAAGAAGGAGAAAAGCTTAGGGAGCAAACGGTCCCTCAAGAAAAATATGAAGAACTATAGCAGCATCTAAGGAACGCCAGCTTATCTGAAAGCCAGGCCTTCGAAGGATGGCGAAAGGAACAAGAGAAAGTTGCAAAGGTAACTCGTAGGTTAGATGTAGTTATCAAACAGATGCATACCTTGTGTTCTCTATACAATGACGTCCTAGCATGTAGAGCCCCTGCCAAGAACTATGCCTTGTTTTTAATGGAAAGGTATTTGCAATTGAAAATAAAGGTTGTTAAAGAAGGTGCTCCCATACAAATTAACACCATAGATGATTTCATAAACTCTTGTAAGCACTACGGGGTAAATTTTTAGATATTATTGTGTGAATTTTATTTGCATAAACTTGTACTAGAATAGGAGACCGAGCTGAACCCTAGCCCTTTGTTGGGGACATTCAATTACAGGCATTTATTTCATTTGCAGTTAATCAAATTAAATGGCTCGAAGCCTATAATGCTTCTCCAAGACAAGAAAACATATTAGATTTATGGATAAGAGCTAAGCCTAGGGATCCAGCACAGTTATGGAGGAAACATAGAAACCTCATGAAGACTCCAAGAGTGATTGAAGAATTAGGACCCATGCATGAGGCAATCATTCGGCAGGGACTAGAATTCTTTTCCTCTATCAAAGACCCTGCCATTGATGTAGCTAAATTTTGATATCGAGTATCTAATCCGAATGTCCAGCTCAGAGAACCATTTAAGTATGAAAATTTTAAACTAGCTGCCAACCATTTTCCCCTCTATGGTGAAATTTTTTGGAGGGCAGGGCCATCCTCGTTAGGATATAGGTTCCGGAGTCCAATTATTTGGCATCCTGCACTTGGATACCAAGCCCTGTATAAGATGCCTAAGGGTCAAACAGGCCATTTCTTTGACTACCTAGTTACGCATCATGGCTGTAGGCCTTCACATGAGATTCCATATCCAACCTACTCACTCACTGCCTTACATGTCAACTACAATGTTTTCATGAGGCCATGAAAAAGGGCAGGTAACGGGGTGTGTGGAGTACCAAAGAAGGTATGTTTTGATGGTTATTTCAATATATTTTCATTAGGACTTATAAGCCTTTTTCAATCATAAACTTAGAAAATGATAAAGAATTATAACAAAACATGTGAGATTAATATGCAAAACAAAGAACGCTAACAATTGTCGTTTCCATGTGCAGGAGGGAGGAAAAACGAAAGGTGGCAATTCTAAAGGAAAAGACAAAGACGAGTTAACTTTTGTCCCTTTGACAGGAGACCGCATGCAAACCAGATCAAAATGGATCAGCCTGGGAAAGGAAGCAGAGATATCAGCTCAGCACGGAAAAGAGAAGAAATGACTCAGGATTAATGGTTCTGCGAATCCCTCAGGATCCTTGATCCTAAGGGATCATTGTTTTATCTATTTCTGCATATAGATATCTCCATCGTCACCCTTATATAAGGGGCAACATTGTTAGCTAAGATGGTGGTTATGTTTTTATGTAATTTCTTTTAAAAGATCAAAACTTTTATCATTATGTCCTGTTAAGACTTGCTCTACTGTAATTTTACTTAATGCATTAATATAGACTTGGTTACTCTTTTACCCTTGAGCCTGGAATAACTTCAAGCGGTGTACCCCTAGAGGCTAAGGGCCCAGCCCTGGAGGACACTTGCTCTTGTACCATTAGGCGTGGTTTCTGTGTGGTTTGCTTATTAACGTGATCTGGTAATCTGACGTGCTTTATAAAGTCTATGTCACATGCTCTGTCGTGTTTAATCCATTAATGTTTCTGAAAACAAAAGTGTTGTATTGACACTGCATCATATTACTGTTCCTTTAGGTGTTGATATAATACGGTTAGTTTCTATAGGATACTGTTGTTCCATTACAGAGTTTTTGTATTATTGTGCCTTAACATTACAGACTTCACATTGGAAGCTCTGTTCTATGTGACTATTAGATTCTTGAATACTGTTGTTCTATCTTGAGATGCAATCGTATTCTTTCTAATCAAAGTGACAACTGAATCAGATTACTATTTGAGAATGTTGTGTTGATATGGTTTTCAGTGTTGTTCCATCATGTATCCATGTTCCATTTGTGTGTACATCTTTAAGAGTGAAGGATTAATGTTTGGTTATGACTAATGCAAGTGATTTGATAGATTGATGACTTGTTAGACTTAGTTACTGCTTTATTCCTTGATTGTTGTTCCATTTCCGAATTGTTGTTCCATTTCAGACTTGTTGTTCCATTTTAGATTTGTTGTTCCATTTCATTGTTGTTCGGTTTCTTTGCCATTCCATTTCTTGTTATGGGTGTGAAGGATGATCTCAGGCTGTAGTGAGCATTGGCATCTGTTGTCCAGTTCCCAGACCCCCGATCTGTTCTCTGATTTCTTTTCTATCAGTTTCGAAAGGGATGGGTTAATGCTACCAAACCCTTGATGATACATTGCTTAATATCTAAATGTGTGATTTAGTCTTATAAAGTAGTTAAGTTGTAAGCACGCATCCATTTACTCTTGTATTTTCAAACACTGTGCTACTAGCATTACTCTGGAAATGATAAGCCTCAAACTAAGACACTCTTTGAAATAGCAAAACGTTCCCAGATTGACATATTAATGTGAGGTAACTAGAGGTGAAAGAGACCCTTTTTATAGCTCCACACCAAGTACTCTCATGAAGACGAGAACCCTCCCAAAAACTGAAGACAAAATAGCCTTGTTTGTGTTAGGTACCAGGGTAGCTCGCCCCATTCACCTTGTGTTAGTCCCTAAAATTATGGCCATTAAGGATACCTCAGATCACAAACACTACTGGGGGGAACATAGTCGCAGACAGTATGCTGGGTGGGCAAGATACTTGAGTCCTCAACTCAGCTCCCATATACTCGAAGGGATCCCTGATACATAGAATACCCAAAGGAGATGTAAGCAAAGGTGGGCTACTTTCACTTACTGTCCGATGTTGTCTCCTATTTAGCTCCACTTTTACTAGAGTCATCTCGGATAGTATGAGTGCAAAAGGATTTCTCTCTTTTAATGACACTAGTTTCAATGTATGATCTGTTGGAATTATGATGTATGAGTTGTACTTGATGGAAACCCTCTCATAGAAGAACAACTCGCTTATACTCAACCAGATGAGTCTGCAGAAGAAATATCAGATGTGACAGAATACATGGGATGCAGAACAACTCCAAGGAATCAGATGACAGTTCTTAGTATGACAAGTTAGCTTTGCCATCAAGTCCGAAGGGGGAGATTGTTGGAATTATGGTGTTGTCCTTGATGGAAAATAATAGATCACAAGTTCAGAAAGGTTCACTAAGATAGCAGATCACAAGTTCAGATAGGTTTCGCTACTACGTGGATCAAAATATGCGGTCATCGGCAGGTTGCACAGGCACGCCGTTGGAAAGATGCGGACATGGTCGCAGGTGTTTCGAACAAAAGGTGCGAATCTAAAGTTCATGCACTTTCATGCAGAGAAACGCACACGCACGTGGGAAATCTTATGGTTGGTTCATGGTATTAATCAGACAATTTTTGATCCTATGGTTTTGGTCTGTGGTATTGCATCCAAAAGAGTTGAACCAAAGTATTGGGTAGTTGGTATTGTTTCTCAATGGTTTTGGTCCATGGTTTTGAGTGAGGCCTAGCCTATAAAAAGGAAAGGAGATCATTTGGCTGAAAATAATGTGGTTGAATATCTTATGGTGAGAAAGAGCTTAAATACATGTGATCGGTTGGTGAACTAAGGAGAAACCTGAGCATTACTAGACAGATCTACTATTGGGACGAGATCTTTGTGGCGCATGATCAAATTTGTAAATCTGATAGTTTGGGGTAAAATTGAAGACTGAGAAATTGTCTATACAGAGGGGTGCGTAGGTGAGCCACAGTGAAGGTGCGGGGGCGTGCAGGCAAGTCGCAAGAGCAGGTGCGAAGGTGCGTAGTGAGCAGCAGGCGTAGGTGAGTAGCAGGCGCGGGTGCAAAACTACGCAGGCTAATAGTAAGCACAGGTGCGAAAGTGTGCAGGCGAGTAGCAGGTGCAGATGCGAAGGTGCGCAGGTCCGAGACAGCAGAGGTGCAGACATCCGCAGGTTCCTATTGGAAAAGTTGCGGACTCTACTTGAAATATTTTTTAGCTATTTTGTCTGTGTTGTTTGTTGTGTGTTGAGAAAGTATTGATTCAGTTTGTGCACAAGGAAGCTGATTAACTGCAGATCTATTTGATACTTGGTGGATCGGGTTGGAATTTTTATCATTATCTGGTTTGATAGACTAGATCTGAATTATTGACATATGTTTATGTATGGTATGATTTGGGTATGAAAAATGTATGGAACAGTTACAAGTTATAAAGAAATATTTGCAGGTTGGTTTTTGTGAAAGTGTTGTTTCAGTATTGGGTGATTGTGTGCCTCAATGATATAGATGGGTCCAGTATGAAAATTGGATGAAACGTGGCCTTTCAGATTATGGTGTTGTGCTTCAGTGTATCCAGTCTGAAAATTGATGAAACGTGGTACCTGGAGGAAGAAAGAGAAGGTTGTAGCCTTCGGTAGGTCGGCACCTACGTACTAGTACATCAACTAGTACAAGAGCCAAGGGGGTGGTAGCTCCCTTCTAGTAGCAGCTGGAAAATGAGTAAAGGTTGGAGCATTTCAGTAGGTAGCAGCCTGCGTACTAGTAAATGAATTGGCTAGTTCAAGAACAAAGGGGGTTGTAGCTCCCTTCCAGGAGAGTCTAGAGAACGAGAGAAGGTTGTAGTCTTCTGCAGGTAGAAGCCTGTGTACTGGTATAAGTTTGCACCAGTATAGAACTATTGTAAAATATATTTCCTATTAAAGAAGATTGAGATGACTTGCAGCAGGTGGTTTTCACCCACATTGGGTTTCCACCTTACATCATGGTGTTCATGTGTGCTTCTTGTGTGTGATGATTTGTTCTATTTTACTGCTCTGTTTTACTGCTCATATGGTTAATAATGTTCTGATGCTCTCATTAAAGATCAACTAACTGAATCATATGTTTACTGGATATACATTTGTTGCAATGCATATGAATCTTAATATGGAAATGAAAAATTTATATTGATCTGATAATACTGATTCACTCCCCCCCTCTCAGTATTATTTCCAACAATTGGTATCAAAGCAGGTCCTTTGGTAGATGCTTGATCACTTAAAGTAGATCTGTAGAGCAATGGGAAAGAAGCTTAAGAAGAAAGCACCTAAGAAGAAGAAGACATCTCAGAAGAGCTATGACAGCGGAAGTATTGATTGGGGAATATGTGGGAAAAGCACGTCAGATTCAGAATCTCTTCATAATGAAGAACTATCAGGTATGAATTTGTTATCCTCTAGTGATACTCTTATCTATCCATTTGAAGATGATGAAAGTGATAATGAAACAATTGAAGTTGCTCTTATGGGTGAGCAAGAAAGATATCAAATAGAGGCAAAATTTAAAAGGCTTATAGACAAAATTAGAGATCAACAATATCTATTAAACAAAAGGGAATGTGCCTTCAAAGAAGAAGCTGCCAAACTGAAAGCTCAACTAAAGGAAACAAGGTAAGAAAGTTGTTCAAGGACAAGGAAGATCAATTTCAAAAGCTGCAGGATGAGGTGACATCGCTAAGAAATGAAGTCAATGAAAGGAGCACAACAGTCAAGAAACTCAGGGAAAGATCCAGTTACTATGAAAGGCTTGAAGCTACGATCCTCTCGCTAAAAGAAGATCTTGAAAAATTAAAGAAGCAGAATAAAGATCTACTCCAAGCTCTTGAAAAATAAGAAAACGAAGTTTGTGAATTAAAACATCAGTAGGAAGAAGGAAGAAAAGCTGAAGAAAACATGAAGAAGCATTATCTTGAAAAGGAAGAGCAACATTAGGTTGAGGTAAATATTCTAAAAGATAAATTAGAAGAAAAGGATAAGCTCTTACGATTTCAAGATAGTACTAAGATTTTGGATGGTATTCTTAGTATTCAAAGGTCTCCTGCTATCAAAACTGGTCTTGGTTTTCATGAATTTATTAACAGTGAATGTAGTTCACAAACTAAGAAAAGGAACTCTAATGCAAAATTTGAAATGCTCAACAAGGAGATGAAAGGTCAACCCCATCAACAGCCAAGGAAAGAAATTCTTCAAAGAAAATCTTTCACTCCTCCGATGAATAATGTTGAATGCTATGTATGTCATAATCTTGGATATGTTGCAACCATATGCAGAAGAAGATTGGTTCAAGATCATCACACAGAAAGATCATCACGTTCCGGGTACTTTAAGGGATATTGTTTTTCTTGCAATATGTTTGGTCACAAAGCTGTTGATTGCTACATAAGGAATATGAAAAATGTAAGATGCTATGCATGTAACAAGCTTGGACATATAGCAAAGGAATGTAGGAACAAAGTACAGGAACCATACCAAAAGAAGAAAACATCATCACACATGAAGATATGGAAGAAGAAGAAAGTCTAGTCAGAAAGATGTGGCACGACACAATATGCAGATATAACAAACTCAGGGGGAGCTGAAAATGCAAAACTTCAGTGTCCTAAATATCGTACGTAAGTTTCAGAAAGGGAAGTCATGTATATACATGAGTTAGTTACTGCACAGTCTCGTATATGATAGTTTGAGGAAAAGCAATGGAGACAAGCTTAGGAGATAGGGTCTGATATGATTCAGTTCATTATTTGCTCCGTTTGATAATGGTTACAATGATGTGTGAAATGTCTTGATCCTATCTTGATGATGATGATGTCTTGATACTTCTTGTTGATATATGCGTGATCAGTAAATAGATGGCACAGGTTCAGGGGGAGCAGATGCTTTTAAATGCATTGTTGGCATTATGGTTAGTGGTCCTTGGTGATGATGCTTATGATATGATTATGAGTTGTCCATGACAAAATCTCATATGATTTTTGGGGTTACATAGTTGATGATCAGATCAGATTTGTGGTTGATTCTCTGATATAGTGCTTACATGGTGATCTTTATAAGGTTAAGGAAAAGTACAAAGCTTATCTTCATTACTGGATGATGAGTCACTCATATGCTGCTGTCATCATATGCATAAAATACAATTATGATGCAAGATTCCTATAGTTCTTGGCGTTCATGTGGATAAGGATTGTTGTTGTTGAATGATATCAATAAGGCTTGAGCTCAAGATACATAGTGCTGGATACATGAATGATTTCTCAAAGTTGCATTGTTGGAGACATGATGATGATGAGTTCTAACCTATATGATGATAGGTTGATACTTACATACGTTGATTGATGTAGATGTTCCCATGTGATGATACTTGGATCATGCAGATATTGATGAGATAGCTATGACGTTCTTCACATATGATATAATGTGAATGATTCTATATGTCATATGCAGAATTTTGTTCAAAAAGATGAGTTGATGCAGACATACCTTGTTGCTGATCTGGATGTTGTTGTCAGATGATTATGGAGCAAATCATACATTGTGTATGATAGTTGATGATGACTATCATGATCTTATTTAGATGTTTTGGCTCTGTTATAAATGTCATATCAAGTCTCATGATGTAATAGTTTGTCTCTGTCTATTATAGTCATTTGATGAATCCCTTCTGGTCAAATGATGTAATTTGTACCCCCACTATGCATGGGAAGGTTGATGTAATATTTCAGTCATGTACAAACATTTGGTATCTGGAGTATCCCCACTTGGTTGGGTGGATGAGTCAATATTGTATATCCCCACTTGGTTTGGAGATGGATGTATGTATGAGTCTTTGATGATAGGAAGGTCATTTATGATGTATGGAAGCATGTTCTTTCTTGTAGAACATCTTTTGCAGACCTTTCTTACAGTCAGGGGGAGCATGATCAACACACTTCAGTAGAGCATGGACTTCAACATGTACTCAGAGGGAGCATGGAAAAATTGGTACACTTTAGCATATACAAAGGGGTAGCTCATTCAGAGAGTTCAGCAGGTACTCAGGGGGAGTATGGTCAGCAGAACGATTATCAAGGAAAGAGAATATCTTCGTTCGCCCTTTGCCCTTGATGTCAAAGGGGGAGAGTGATTGGGTATTGTTGCCATCAAGTCCAAAGGGGGAGATTTTTGGCATTATGATGTATGTGTCGTACTTGATGGCAACCCTCTCATAGAAGAACAACTCACTTATACTCAAACAGATGAGTTTGTAGAAGAAATATCATATGTGACAGAATACATGGGATGTAGAACAACTCCAAGGAATCAGATGATAGTTCTGAGTATGACAAGTTAGCTTTGCCATCAAGTCCAAAGGTGGAGATTGTTGGAATTATGGTGTTGTCCTTGATGGCAGATAATAGATTGCAAGTTCATGCAGGTTCACTAAGATAGCAGATCACAAGTTCAGGAAGGTTCTGCAAGTGCGTGCATCAAAAGATGCAGTCATCGGCAGGTTGTGAAAGCACACCATTGGAAAGATGTGGACATGTTCGCAGGTGTTCCAAACAAAAGCTGTGAATCTAAAGTTCACACACTTTCATGCAGAGAAAAGTTCACGCACTTTCATGCAGAGAAAAGTGCACGCACGTGGGAAATCTTATGGTTGGTTCATGGTATTAGTCAGACAGTTTTTGATCCTATGGTTTTGGTCTGCGGTATTGCATCCAAAAGAGTTGAACCCAAGTATTGGGTCCTTGGTATTGTTTCTCAATGGTTTTGGTCCATGGTTTTGAGTGAGGCATAGCCTATAAAAAGGAAAGGAGATCATGTGGCTGAAAATAAGCTGGTTGAATATCTTAAGTTGAGCAAGAGATGAAATACGTGTGATCGGTTGGTGAACCAAGGAGAAACCTGAGCATTACAAGACAGATCTACTGTTGGGACGAGATCTCTGTGGCACATGATCAAATTTGTAAATTTGATAGTCTGGGGTACAATTGGGGACTGATAAATTTTCTATACCCAGGGGTGCACAGGTGAGCCACAGTGAAGGTGCGCAGGTGCGCAGGCGAACCGTAAGAGCAGGTGCAAAGGTGCGCAAGTGAGCAGCAGGCGCAGGTGCTCAGGTGAGTAGTAGGCTAATAGCAAGCGCAGGTGGGAAAGTGCGCAGGGGAGCAGTAGGTGCAGATGCAAAGGTGTGCTGGCCTAACACAACAAAGGTGCAAACATCCACAAGTTTCTATCGGCAAAGTTTCAAACTCTACTTGAAATATGTTCAGCTATTTCGTCTGAGTTGTTTGCTGTGTGCTGAGAAAGTATTGATTCAGTTTGTGTACAAGGAAGTTGGTTGACTGTAGATCTATTTGATACTTGGTGGATCAGGTTGGAATGTTTATCATTATCTGGTTTGATAGACTAGATTTGAATTATTGATGTATGTTTATGTATGGTATGATTTGGGTAATGAAAAATGTATGGAATAGTTGCAAGTTATAAGGAAATATTTGCAGGTTGGTTTTGTTGAAAGTGTTGTTTCAGTATTGGGTGATTGTGTGCCTCAATGATATAGATGGGTCCAGTATGAAAATTGGATGAAACGTGGCCTTTCAGATTATGGTGTTGTGCTTCAGTGTATCCAGTCTGAAAATTGATGAAAGGTGGTACCTGGAGGAAGAAAGAGAAGGTTGTAGCCTTCGATAGGTCGGCACCTAGGTACTAGTACATCAGCAAGTACAAGAGCCAAGGGGGTGGTATCTCCCTTCTAGTAGCAGCTAGAAAATGAATAAAGGTTGGAGCATTTTATCAGGTAGCAGCATGCGAACTAGTAAATGGGTTGGCTAGTTCAAGAGCTAAGGGGGTTGTAGCTCCCTTCCATGAGTGTCTGGAGAACAAGAGAAGGTTGTAGCCTTCTGCAGGTAGAAGCCTATGTACTGGTATAAGTCTACACCAGTACAAAACTATTGTAAAAGATATTTCTTATTAAAGAAGATTGAGACGACTTGCAACAGGTGGTTTTAACCCACATTGGGTTTCTGCCTTACATCATGGTGTTCATGTGTGCTTCTTGTGTGTGATGATCTATTCTATTTTACTACTTTGGTTTACTGCTCATATGGTTAATAATGTTCTGATGCACTCATTAAAGATCAACTAACTGAATCATATGTTTACTCGATATACATTTGTTGTAACACATATGAATCTTAATATGGAAATGAAAAATTTATATTGATCTGATAATACTGATTCACCCCCCCCTTCTCAATATTAATTCCAACATGACCTTGGGCAGTTAACTCGCATTGCCTATCCCAAGATCCTGGCCTAAACTAAAGTGTGTTTACTCTAAAAAGAGTTTCTAATTGATTTTATTAGGTAGATTTTAAATGTACTTCATTAGAGTCTTCAGTAGGGGTCTTGACGTATGAGAATATATGCAACTCTAGCTCAAATAATGCAAAAACATTGTTTGTAAATTTTCACTTTCGATGAATAAGTTGCTTCTAGAAAGGAAGAGTCATTAATATATCAATTTTTATTTCATGCATCCTATTTAGTACAACACTAGCATAACTGACAGAACTTCAATTCTCACTAACAACTATTGAAACCAAATAATGCAAAACTTAACTAGCTAAGCAAAAAACAATAATTTTTTTTGTATTTTTTCTTTTATGAAAACAAAAACTTTAAGAAGTAAATCTATTTTCTTTAAAAAAAATTGTTTAGGACATAGATCAATCAAACAAGTGCAAGTGTAGATCCCTGATCAGTTTATTAGCAGATTTCCTAACCCATGAGTTCACAGAGTAAGTTGTTTATCAAGAAATGGTTGTCTAATGCTCTGTACTAGAGGCTACAGAGAGTTAGTTTCAGCGCTAACTCTCTGTTTGTGAGGGCACAATGCTTTATAAAGCACTTTTTGCTCTTGTAACCTGCGTCAATGAGGAAAAACACTAAAAAAATAGGTTGTGGGGATCAGATCTAGGGCTGAGCATTGAGAGAAGGGTGTTTTATGGTCCTGAGTGGTCGGAAAGGGAATGGAGAAGTATAGGAAGGCCTAGAAGAAAGAGAGATCTAGGAACGTTCTCAGAAAAACTAGGAGCTAAGTGTAGTCCCTAGTGGAGTTGCCAATTCTGCTATATGGATTAATGCACGGGTGTTTGGTGTTGTAGAAAACCCTCAAGGATCTTCTCGGCATCCTTAGCAGACAGTTATATTAGTTGCAACTGTCACAAAGATACATGCATATCTATGTTTAACAAATGAATATCAAAGCAAGAAGGAGTTAGGTGTTTGGTGTTGTAGAAAACCCTAATGGATCTTTTCTGCATCCTCAGAAGACAATCAGATTAATTACAACTGTCACAAAGATGCATGCATATATATGTCTAACAAATGAATATCAAAGTGAGAAGGAATTATTACCTCGAGTCTTAGTGTGGTCTTGCTGGAGAGCACAATGCAGCTAGGTGGAAGACCCCTGAGCTAGCTCCAGATCAAAATCTACACATAGCAAAGACAAGCATAATATCACAGCATAAAACCTTGATAAACAAATGCATGTACTTGTAAAAGATATCTAGTTGCATATAACTAAGCCACTCATGCTAGAATATATTAGATCAGCATATAAACAAGTTTATATTACCAACATCATGGAGTGCACAACACAACTACAATTCTATATTGATCTAGAAAGAGTGATTACAACCATCATTTGCATCAGCCTCCCCTTACCCCTCCAGCTCCTCTCTCTTTCTCTCCCTTCTTAACCTCTTCTGATGTCTTATTCTAAGACTCTACTTGACAGCCAAAGACAAAATCCTTTCAAATGTTTCGACCTATTTGAAAATGGTCCAAGCCTTGCATATATAACATCTAGGGTGAGGGTTGCCAAGTCCTTCATGAGTTCCGTTAGGATGTTTCCATGCTTTAGTGCTATTTCCCATTTGCATACTCCATTAGGAATTAGTAATTCCCCCAAACAAGTCGAGTTTTGATGTTTCCCTGCTTTTATGATCTGACATAGGAGAGAATCTAGGGATATCTTCTCAGTTTATTTGCTCCTTTGACCCATAGAACTTGATGTAGGTTCACTAACATTGTTCCTCAGGTACCAAGTAGAGTTACCCTAGGCACTAGCACACCCTTAAGCTTGCTGTAAATCTTTCTAATGCAAGTTGATAGTGTCTAGACAACATTAGCTTGAAAAATTGGGCCTATGAACTTAGTCAGTCCTTCAGTCATCATGTATTTGTCCTTTGAGTTGATGAGGAGGTCATTTTCCTATATAACAACTAAAATCCTACTATAAAGGTGGAAGCATAATAGAAGCCCTAAGAGGCTAAATTCCACTTCGATGAGCAAATCAGAGTAGATCAAGGGCTAAGTAGGAGAGGACGGTGATTAACCAACCCACCATACAACTTTCAAAAAAACCCAGAAACAGATATGAAGAAAATTTGGAAACCGTAAAAATATCAGGTACTGAACTGATTTTAGGGGGATCACATTTTTTGGGCTGAAAGGTGTGCTCTCTACCTCTAGATAGCACTTTCTGGGTAGAAAAGTGTGATTTTTGCTCGTTGATTCCCGATCGGCAAGTCTCGGAAAAAATTATCGTCTTTGTCACGACTGGTTCTTGTGACATGCAAAAAAGACCAAAGAACTTCTGAAAGTTAGAAATTTGACAAATCTACGGTTAGAATGCTAGTAAACAACATTAAGAGACTAAAAAAAGAAGAAACCCTAAGTTAAAAATTGAAGGTCACCCAGGTTTCTGGATCTAAACTGAAAACCCAGTGGAGTCGCCAATTTTATTATAGTGTTTTCTCCTCGAATATGTACAAAAAGGGAACAGTTAAGACCATGGATGAAAAAAGTCTCAACAATATAAAAGGTTTCTAAACATTATAGATCTGCAAGAATAGGTACATGGATAAGTGATTGCAGATATAGGTACATGGATAAGACATGACACGATGACGAATGAGATGAACAAGGAGAGCACATGCAAGGATATTTGTTTGCGAATGTACAAATGAAATATGCATACGAAGAGATTTTTTCATGACGAGACGAACATGCAAAGCATGTCATAGTACAAGTGAAGGAGTGACGTGTACATGCAACATCAGGCAAACACCAAGACCATGGAAGACTCTGCACACCTTTCCATGTGGAGGTGAAGCTATGATACACCAAGAGTACATCCATCACTCAACAACACTACAACTCGACATGGGCACCACCAGCACCATGAACATACCAGCACTGTTGTGTCGAGTTGTGTCATGTGTCATCTCAATCTCTTCATTACTGTGGGCCATACTATTGTAAATCAATGTAATTTAATGTGGAAGTCCAAGAGACCCAAATGTAATATGAAGATTCACGTAAATTTGAAGACTCAAATAAGTCAAACAATCATGAGGGAATTCAAACAGTCAGAAGGGATAGGTTTACCCTTGGCTATAAATACCCCTAATTTGTACTTGCAAGATACTTTTTCACCTTAGCTCCTCCCATATAGCCTTGAGAGTCTACAATCATTTGTTTGACGACCGAACAGTGGCTCTAATGCCCCACTATCAGGGTTAGTGATGTACAGTGTACCGATGTGTCTTGGAAATTTTGCTTAATTCAAAAGCCTGATAACAAGCCAGGACAATTTCACACATGTATTGTAACTTTTTGTAAGAGCAATCTTTGAACACTTGTAATGCACGTTTCTTTAACCTTTGTTAAAATGGTTGCACTATTTTGGTTGTCCTAATACATATGTTTATGAAAATGTGTTGCATAAGTTATTAACACTGTCTCGCCCTTATGGGATTCCTCACCGGACATCAGAGAAAACATTTCCCATAAAATTGTTATAGCGATTGTCGTACCCATGTGAACTACTTCATTGAGTGTTGTACGTGCTATCCCTTCTTGTGTGTTTGTGACTGTCGCATTCGTGTATAGTACTCTGTTGGAAGATGCACATGTACTATTGCGTTGTCTGTCTCTGACAGAGTTGGGACTCTTCCCTTTCGACTGGAGACTCACTTCCACCCTCTCCTTCTATGGAAAAAGAACCTTGACTCAATTAACACTACAACTCACTAGGCCCATGAACCTCAAAGTTCAAAGACAAAGAAGATCACTCTCATGTGTTGACAAGCAAGAGCTAAGGCAAACCTTTAAGGTAATGGCAACCGGGCCATCATACCAGATGGGATGCCTACACCAAAAGGTGTGAGGTCTAGTTTGGAATTCATGAAAGGAAGATCTCCTAAATTATGGTAGGTCTAGCACCATCAACACTTCTAGCGCTAGAAGGAGGGCCGCTAGTTGTTTATGGCTAAAGGTCCTCTGAACCCCACTCGTTAATCATCTGGTCAAGGTAGTAACTCACACTCGATCTCACCTATGTGTGACTTTGAAGTTGGTTACTCCTCACCTCCCAGACGTGAACATGAAATTTTGTATCAACACGTCTGCTTCATCAGTCCCGTACCCATCAGTTCGCAAAAGCAATCAGACTCATCCTAGGAATACAACATCTTCCATATGCATCAAGAAAGAAAAAAACCACTCCCATAGGAGTTGTTGTATCAATAATGAAATAAACAATTCTTGCCACACTCTATGGTTTGGTAGAATTTTTTGAGAATGGAGAGGAACCTCTGGTATTCCAACAGGGAAAATGAGACACCCTTGTGATCTTGGGCTCAGATTTTGGTATAGGAGGTGGGGGGGAAGGCATTAGAGGAGGTGGGGGCAGAGACAAACCAATAAACTTAGAGTCAGATTTGTTAGATTCTGAAGAAGAGGAGGATGAAGAAGAAGAAGACATGGCTGACCAAAACATGGAATTAATGACTAAGGCACCATTGGCTCTCTCTAGTGCTTTGCATAGGATGCTAAAGAGTCGAAGCGAATGCTCACAAAGTTTGACCCTGACAACACCATGAAGGTAGAAGATCACTTGGACAACTTCTACCTACAACTATAGACACTTGAGGTACGGTATGACGATGTTGCATGTATATTGTTTCCGTGTACCTTGGATGGTCAGATAGCAGTATGGTATCATAGTCTTCCTGTCAACTCCATCGATTACTAGGGTACATTCAAATGCATGTTTCTAGAAAAGATTGTTGATCACAAGACCTTAGCCATGTCGCTTAAAGAGTTGGGAAGCCAAAAAATGGAGGGGGGAAAAAGGTAAAAAAATTCAATCATAGGTTTCTACGCATATTCAATAACTTTGCAGTCGACATGAAGCCTCATGACTCGATCATTGTCGATTACTACACATCTGCATTGCCAACTAACATTCTGTAGTTTGTCAAGCGAGCTGCGAAACTGACATTATTATAAAATTGTGAAGAGGAAGTCGTTGTAGGGAAGGACCTGCACGCAATTTGAGTCATCAAGAATGATGAACTAGTGAAGGACTCCAAAGACGTGAGCAGGAAGCCCTAAGCTGTGGCAAGCAAGGGTAAATACAAGGCAACAAGTGATATTGAAACCTTTCCCTGTCTTGTCAAGAACTTGACAACAAACATTTGACACATCTGTGAGCAGCGGACGACCAAGAAAAAGACTGGGAAACATGTCATTACGTAGCAATCGCTTCTTAACCAAAATTGTATAGATATCCAGCTCATAGTTCTAGGTCGAACAATGCACAAACAACACATTTTTCTCATTTCATGAAGATAAGCACCTGGAAGGGTCTTGTTTAGACTGGAAACCAGTTGCGGGCTTAAAATGCAACCACATGCCAAACATGATGTGTAGTGCACCGAGACAGCTAGGATACATGGATGATTATGAATATGTTGCACCTAATGATACCCCAAGTGTTAGGCAGGTGATTAACTTATATCGGTGCTCGCATGTAGCGTAGAAGACAAACACCGAGAAGTAGCCCCAAAAGAGAAATTGTTGTTACAATCTCCAAGGTCAATGGGCACACCCCATAGTTGTAGAAATGCAATAAAGGCTCAAACTACTAAGGAAGGTTGATCCACTAGTTGTCCAAAAGAAAAAAACCCAAAGAAAGCTCAGGAAGATAGTGACGGACAAGAGTTTGTCCATGAGTATAAAACTATAGAACACTCTGTCGGAAAACATGAACACCAGTCTCACCCCTTATATATCCATGAGTCTACCCACTCTAGATTACAATATCGTGGAAGACATGAAGAAAAATCAAGCAAATATCAGTTTGTTCGAGGTGGCTAAGATTCAGAGTCAACGGGATATTCTGCTACGTGCACTAGGGCAGCCTTCTATGGACAACACAATCTCTACCAGCAAGGGAGAAAGCACACTTCTATGGTCACTCTCAACTATGGTAAACAAAATCTGGATGGAAGAAGAAAACTTTATTTTCCCTCCATTCCTGCCTTCATTTGAAATCTTTAACTGTAATGTACATAACTGTTTGGTTGATTCTGGCATGGTAACCAATGTCATGCCACTCTCCATTTCCAAAAAGATCAATGTGGAATGGAGAAGGACATCCATGCAGATCATCCAACTCGAGCGAACATTCATACCATCCATTGCGAACTTCGAGATGTGGTCATATGACAATTTCATGACAACTGAGTTCACTAGTTGTTATAGTGTTTTCTCCTCAAATATGTATGAAAAGGAAACACTTAAGACCATGGATGAAAAATAGTCTCAACAATATAAATGGATACCAAACATCATTGATCTACAACAACTGATAGAAACAAAACTTGCCAAAGTCATGATCTATGCCATAATCATAGTTAAACAACAATGTGAAATAGTAATAAATGTGGGTAACTCCAATAATCCAATGGGAACCAGATATACAAAGAATAGTTTTTATTAAATAACAACTGTGAAGGGAACAAATAGATGTTACCAATCCCCCTTTATGGGATGGGTTCTTCGCTATCCTCAAATGTCTTCAGCTTGTCTAGAGTCTCTCTCCTCTATCATGCGTAAAACAAACAAACACATGTTTGAGCTCAATGGGAAGTCAAATGGAAACAAAATGGTGTGCGACAATGTGATAATAATCAAAGTTACAACAGTGAGTGCAACAATGAAAATAATCCAAAGTGAATAATTAATGGAAAACCCTTCTATTTATAAAAAAATATTGAGTTATCCTCGAATAGTGAGAAATAGTAAAATATTTTTAACCCCGTTCTTGGAATAACCACTAGGAATATTTTATTATATTTGGTTAGGAGGGAAAAAATATTTAAACTTTTATTTAGAAATAATAAATAAATAAATGATGTATTTATCATCTCGTGAAATTGGTTAAGGAATAGTAAACAAATAATGATTTATTTAATTATTCCTAAGGGATTTAGTCAAACATGACAAGGAATAATAACTAATTAGTGATTCTTTAACTATTCATATAGAAAAATAATATAATTAATAATTTATCTATTTATTTTTCATAACTCGGCCAAATATGACAACGAATATTAATTAAATAATGGTTTAATTAATTATTCCTAGAAGATAATTAAATAAATAGTGATTTATTTAATTATTCCTCATGGGTTTAATTATAAATTACTTAGCAAGTGTGGTTTATTAAGTAATTTCTCATAGTGAAAGAAATTTTACTATGGTAAAATTGACCCTACATGGTGTATGTTGATACATCTAGTAAATTAGGCTATATGATGAATTTTTTACTGATAACACTAGTGCATAAACATTGTTGTTGTGGACATACCAAAAGCGTATGGCTTACTACTCAGATGAGATTGGTCTCGCAGGCTGAATGGATACTTTGCTATAGACTGGTGACACTTGTGGCTTCTGTACAAGGGAAAAAATAAAAAAATCTAGGTTTTATCTGAGAGATACATGAGGCACAACGTCATTCCCATCAGTAGAGAGAACAAACCATTGGCCTTCAGAGAGCTTGTGTTCGACAACCACCTCTTGGAAACAATGTTGGGGTGTTATCTTGGATATCCATCTTTCACCCCACCAGGCGCATAGACCTTGCCCAACAGATGGAAATGAATCTTGTACAGTGCATTGTAACATTAGTAGCAATAGTAGCAACGATAGTAGTATCATTAATACAATATCATCGAACGGTATATGTACAGATATGTTGTAGACCATGTAATTCGACCAGTCAAATACACATAATGGATATAGAGCCAGGTGTGTCTTGATTGACCCAAGAAATAGGGAACATTTGATTTCAATCCACTCGGAGTTTGAGTTCATAAACAACATTTCTGAATGCAAAGCATTCGTGTTGGGCTTGCAAAAATCCATTAGTCTCACTGTCGTTGCACTCAAAGTGGTAGGTGATTCATAAATAGTGGTACGACAGGTATGTAACATTATACGCTCTTTATCACCTCATCTCAAAAGTTACTAGCAAGATTTATGGTGATTGATCTCTAAATTCCAAGCATTTAATATCACTGTTGTACCAAGAACATGTAATGCAGCTGCCAATGCTTTAGCAAACACAACTTCTAGAATGTCACCGCTTAGGGATAGGGCTACTATTGAAATTTTATATAGGCCTTCTATCCCGGATAACATAACTAATTTACGTGTGTTTGTCGATGATCAACCGATACTGCATTTCATGGCCAACATTGATATCTTCAAAGACATAGCTATTGACAAAGATAAGAATGAGCAGCCTTTTCAAGATGAGGTTGATGATAGGAAAGGAAAGCTCATCCCCAAGGGTGTGGTACCTTTAGAAAATACATGTGACTTTCAAGACCACTTTCAGGGGCCAAGAAACAAAAAAACCCACAGCTCTACCATGATGCACAAAGTCATTAGATTGAGAATGGAATAAGAGCTGAAGTTTGTCAATCTTGTTACGTGTTGCACGCAGCAGGAGTGACAAGCCTTTTTTCGCTTGTCCATACAGTACCAGGATGTGTTTTTGTGGACATATGATAATCTAAAAGCTTATGACACGTGAATAATCCAACATATCATTTCAATCAAAGAAGGGGTCAAGCCATATCACCAAAAGTTGAGGAAATTACATCCGTCACTTGAACCCCTCATACAGAAAGAGCTCACCAAGTTGTTGGATGCATGGATAATATATAGATTTTGCTATTCCACATGGGTTTCAAACCTTTTTCCTATACGTAAGTAGTGTGGGGAAATTTGCTTCTGTGTTGATTTCTAGAACTTGAACTGCGCCTCGGACAAAGACAATTACTACATGTCATCTATGGAGCACATTTTGTAGACAGTATCTAGGGCATAAATGTTTTCCTTACTTGACGGGTTTTCACGATATAATCAGGTCTTGGTAGCGGAACATGATCGAATCAACACTACCTTTTGTACTAAGTGGGGTATGTTCCCATACAGATGAATGTTGTTTGGGCTTGTGAATGTAGGTGCAACCTTTCGGTGCACCATGGACATTGCCTTTCATAGAATCATTCAGACAGAGCATAATGGTGTACCTCAATGATGTGACTATGTCTTCAAGAAAAGGAGAAGACCACATATTCCACCTGAAGAATTTTTTTTAGTGATGTCGGATATACGACATTTCCTTGAATCCCAAAAAGAGCATATTTGTAGTGTCTGAGGGGAACATCCTTGGGCACATCATAGCCAGAAGCAAGAACGAGGTTGATCTAAATTGGATTCGGACTATTACATAGATTTCTCACCCAACCAACAAGAAAGAAATGGATTCCTTCTTCAGAAAGATAAAATTCCTTCGGAAGTTCATCTCAGACTATGTGTAGAGAGTAAAAGCAATGCAAGACATGATTAAGAAGGATGCAGTCTACAGCCAGGGAAAGAGAAAAATCTATGCATTCACCTGTATCAAGAAGCCTATTGCAGAAGTACCTGCACTCTATAACCCAGATTTCAACAAATAATTCCTATTATACATCTTTGCTTCCGAAAAATCACTTGCTGCAGTACTCACTCAGAAGGATGAGTTGAAGGATGAACGTCCCATCTCCTTCATGAGTGCAATCTTACAAGGACCCAAAATCAACTACCCCACCATTGATAAACAACCATATGTAGTATACAAGGCGGTGAAACACTTCAAACCCTACTTTCTCAAGAACCATTGCATAGTGTATGTGCCTCACCTAGCAGCCCTCTCACCACTCATACAACAAGAGCTAGATGAACGACGTGCAAATTGGATGACAGGCTTGCAAGAGTATGATATTGACATCAAGCTAGTTCACACTATCAAGGGTCGTGGTCTCTGCAAACTCATAGTTGAGGTAGTACACATACAGGAGGAAGAAGAAGAGCTTGCCAGTTGGGAGTAGGAAATCGAAATGTATGATGTAGTATAAGAACCACCCACTGCATGTGGAAAATATTGGTACAAAGATGTGCACCTGTACCTTGAGCATGGCACCATACCCTCTCACTTCTAAATGAGATAGAAGAGGGATCTGCACCTTAAAGCTTTAGCCTATCAGTTCGTACACAAAGTTGTTTACATAAAGCACAATAACGAAATCTTTCTCAGGTGCATAGAGGAACATGAATTAGAGAAGGTTTTCGGATATTTACATGATGGACTAGCCATGGGTCACTTTGTAGGAAATAACACTGCACACAAAGTTATGTGAGCTAGTTACTACTCACCCACATTATTCAAAGTTTCACACTGCTACACCTGCAAGTGCCTAGCCTGTCAGTGATGCGCCGATAGAACACGAAGGTTAGTAACCCCACTGTAACCTGTTATAGTGACTAAACCATTCCATGAATGGGGCCTAAACATCATTGGGGAAATTTTCCCGCATTCATCAAAACAACACTGCTACATTTTGACAACTTATTACTTCACGTAGTGTACATAAGAAGTTCCACTCAAGTAAGTGAACGACCAATAAGTCATCAAATTCCACCAATAGAACATCATCCCATGCTTTTGCATCCTGATATTGCTTGTGTTTGACAATGAAAATTGCTTTTCATCTTTGAAGATTTATGATTTTTCATTGCAATATGGTATTTTTCTGAAACACTCATATAACTACTACCCGTCGGGAAATGGTCTTGCAGAATCCATGAACATAAACCTTATCCACATAATCAAAAAGACCATTTACTCTGAGCAACGTAACTAGCACTTTGCCTTGACAAATTCCTTATGGGATAACCATGTAACATCCAAACCCTCTCTGAATACCTTGCCATACTTCCTAATCTATGGGAAAGAAGCCATCCTACTATCCAACATCTACTTGCCTCCACTTTAGTTGTCTCAAGAATCACAAGGCAAGCCTTGTCTGCTAGTTCCATGTAGGATGGATACACTTCACAAACTACAGGAAGAAAGGATGAAAGAAAAAGAAAATTTTACACTCCACCAGAAATGTATCAAGAGATGGTTTGACAAAAATTCTACAGGGAACACTAACTTCAATGTTGGTGACTTAGTCTTGAAATGGGATAAACACCATGAAGACAAATGCAAGCATATATAGTTCCAGTCCCTATGGATTGGTTCATACACTATACATGAGAAGCTTCACCAACACACATACTAGCTGCAATCACTTGAAGGGAGGATTGGCAATATTCTTATCAATGACCAAGATCTCAAACATTATTTTCAGTAATTGGGGGACACACTCCCCACTATGTACATAGTTTGTTTACTACTTCTTGTTTTAATTTTTTGATTTCTCTTACTATTTCTGTTTCATTTTATTTTGTTTGTTTAGTATCATGCTAGTTTCGGTTTTTGTAAATAAGTGTTGCCCTTTACTGAGTACTGGAGTTTGCATGAGTATGTGGCTGAGGTCTAAAGAGACTTGTGACACTATAGCACTTGGCTAATCTTGTGTCTATCTTCTTTGTGCTTTGTTATAACCTTTAGTCGATGAATTATTGACAGCAAATATGAGTTGTCTACAGGGGAAACTTGTGTCCAACCATGAACCTATGTCCACATTGGGAAAAACCATGCCCGTACTCAACTTACTACTCTATGTGTTCAAGCTCATACAACTAGTAGAAATCAAGAAGGGGAAATCTAAACGAGAAAACCTATGTATAAGGTCAAGGAACAACCTCTTCTACTCTCAATAAGTCAAGAACCCTCTTTTGCCACAAAAATAAATAAGTACCTATGCACAGTCCTCTTAAAAATACAAAGGCTAAAGAAGAGAAAGGCTTCCTACATAGAGAGGTGAAGCATGCAACTCCACCGGTGTAACAACCTGCAGCTCTGCTCGAAGTGCGACCACAGAGGGCGCATGGTCGGAAATGAACGAACAATGTTCCGACTAAGTGCGAGCTCGACTTGACCATGCGAAGTGTTATGCGAAGTTCGTAAAGGATGGGCGAGCTACTTATATGCGTGGAGCATGGGATAAAACATATGGAGCTGACCCATACTTGGAGAACAAGCTGATAGTGAGTTGTGGAGAAGTGTGGGCATGGGGATGTCAGCTGGGCAAGCCACGATCTCACCCTATGGTTGGTATAAACTAACAAAGCATGGAAATCATTCTATCATCGCATCTTCACTCATGTAAAGGAGTAAAGGCGTAGGTCTAAAGTGCGCAAAGCTAAGGAGAAAAGGCACAGATTGAGATGCACCCATTCTTGGGCAGGGCTGCATGAAGAAGATGCATTTGACTCAGTTATGGGTGAAGGGCATGGGCACGAGTGCCCAGTGGTTGGGTGCGGGCGTACACAGGTGTGTCGCACCCGACGGACAGTTCAGGCATGCACGGGTGTGGCACCTGGTTTGTGCGAAGGTGCCCGATGGTGGAAAGGAGGAGTGCCCAGTTTGTGCGACGACTTGACATGGGTGTCTTGGAAACTCAGGTGAGCACCTACCTATCATGCAAGTGTGCACGGTGAATTGGTGAAGTGTTGAGATTGTGAACGGAGGTGTGTCTCAGGCATAGGCACCCGTGTGTGGAGACTTGGAGGCGTGCCCGAGTTGGGAAAATAACACGATCGTGCGACAAGGTGAACGAAGGGTTGATGAGTTGTGCGACGACCGTGTGGAAGTGCCAACGAGTTGGGCAACTGAGCTTGCCGAAGTTGTGAAAATTGGCTTTGTAAATTTGGGGTTTCCCAAGATTTAACTTGTACTTTGTAAAAGTGAAGATTGTATAATATATTGATTTGGGCAGACTCATATTGCAGGGAGTTGCCCCTTCATTTATACTGTTGTGCATTTCTCTTGTATAATTCTGTTGATAATGAATGTGTATGGGTGTTCATTTGTATAAAGGAAACATAATAATACTTGGTAACAAAAATAAAGCTAAGTATGTAATGCTAAGGCGTAGTGTACGATCGTAAGTATTGGTGAAAAGAAAATGGTTGGTAGTGCCGCACCTCGCCTAGCACAGTTGGAAGACTACCGTAGGCTTGGGGGTGTGATAACCGGGGTACTAAATAGGTTTGCTGGAATTGGAGCAATGTGTGTGTTTCTTCATGACTCCATCAGGGTACTTTCTAGGCTTGTTGGTACTGAATAAGCACTAGAGATGAAAACTTATATGCTGAATTTTTTTAACTCACGAGCCAAACTGCCCTTCCCAATTTCGAAACGTTGTGATCAAGCTGAAACTTGTTGTTATGTTTGACTGAGTTGGTGAAAGGTGAAATGTGTCTATCCATGGGGTAAGTGGGGAAGATGAAGTATCCCACACAATGATTCAATACTCCCTAAAAGACAAAGGCCTTGTGTTGTCAATGGACCAAAACAAAGAATCTGGAGTTTAACTAGTGTGTCACCAGGTGTTGTAGAGGTTACAAAACCCTCCAAAATTTTGTCCTGCATTCAATTTTAGAGCCTCCCTTGGGTTTTTTCTTAATTTTTGTAAGCACTTGGGCTCATCCTATGAACCCATGTTGAGTCTTGCACCCTCCTCACTTGACTGTTCATGAGAAATATTTCTACATGTTGGTCATAATGTCATGCGTGTAGTCATGTTCTGGCCATGCACAAGGTCTGCCTTCGTGTGTAAAAGTTGTTTTCATTAAGTAAGCATGTGTCACACTCACACGCGAAGTTGTATGCACTATCGGGCAAGCATCGTCGCGGTCATTTGACGATCCATCACAAGTGTCGTGCTTGTCGCTCACACTGTCAGTCAATCACACTAAGTTTATGTTGTCAAAGTGTCTTGTGATCATGTCATGTTGAGTGTGTGTTTGCAAGGTCATGCATGTACAAAGTCACTTGTTCAAACACTTCATCATTTTTTTAAAACTCTGTCGACTGGACCAATCCCAAGGACTAAACATTCACTGAGATGCATTATGTAGTTTCAACTCTTGATGATTATGTACTACTACCCATAATTCCACAAAGCTTGAGGCTGCCTCCCAAGCAGTCTGCCCTGGACAACCCTCAAATCAACTCAACCAAATGTCAGCCATAAGATTGTAGAAGTTTCCTAGAAGGCCATTTCAATCTGTGCTTCCCACAAGCACATCAACCGAGCCTCTAGCTGGTTAAAATGAGAGTTTGATCGGGAGGTGACCTCGGGCCTCCTCTAAAAGATTATACAAAATATATCAAGCATGCCCACTCTTCTGACTAAAGAAACTACGCAGACATGTCAAATAGACACCAAGTGTCTATCAGTGTCTCCCTCAAAAGATTGTGCAGTTTTTCCTGCCACTTAGCTGGACAACTACTCACCCAAAAAATTGCGCAACTTTCATGTGTGGTCCCCCAGCTATCCAACATCCCGCTCAGCTCAGAAAATACACAAGGATGACCAACAGACCAACCTCCTAGCAATTTCACAATTTTTGGAAACAACACTCCCACAACTTGTTGCCAGTTCCCTTAAAAAATGACACATTTTTTCCAAGAAATCCTCCTACAGCCCACTTCCAGCTCCCCGAAGGAATTGCATAGTTTCTACTGCCAACCCCCTCTACTGACTACAATGCTTCCCTCAAGAAATTACGAATATCTGTCAACCAGATGAGCTAGATCCCACGAATAGTCACTTTTGATCCCAATTTCCTCTCTCAATCTCCCAGTGACTTCTACGCAATTTTCACTAACAGTGCCCAAAGTCCACATCCCAGGTTGAAATCTGCCTTGCACAATTTCATAGCCTTGTCCTCTCTCCCGGTCAACTGCATCCAAAGGTGAATGAGATTGCATCATGGTAAACTAGTAGATTTATGGATTTGATGTCATCTCATCATGAGTGATTGTAGATACAGATAAAGGGATAAGACATGATGTGATGATGAATGTGATGCATAAGGAGAGCACATGCAAGCAAATTTCTTCTCGAATGGAAAAAGAAAGAGTGGATTCAAGGAGATTTTTTCCCAAATGGATGAACATGAAAAGCATGCCAAAGTAAAAGTGAAGGAGCGATGTGCACATACCACATCAAGTGAACACCAAGAACATCAAAGAATCCACACACCTTGCCATGCAGAACTGAACCTATGATACACCAAGAGCACATCCATCACTCAGTAGCATTGCAACTCGACATGGACACCACCAGTAGCATGAACATACTAGAACTTTCATGTCAAGTCGTTTCATGGGTCATCTCAACCACATCACTACTGTGTGCCATACTATTGTAAATCAATGTAATGTAACGTGGAAGTCCAAGAGACCCACATGTAATATGAATAGTCATGTAAGGTTGAAGAATCAAACAAGTCAAACAGTCACAAGGGCTAGTTTTACCCTTGGCTATAAATATCCCTCATTTGTACATGGAAAAGAATTTTTCACCTTGGCACCTCCCACATAGCCTTGAGAGTTTGTAGTCTTTTATTTCAGGAGTGAGCAATGGCTCCAATGCCCTGCTATTGGGGTTAGTGTTGTATGATGTACCAATGTGTCTTGGAAATTTCACTTAATTCAGAATCTAGATATCAGGACAACACATTTTCACGTATGTATTATAACTGTTTGTAATACTAATCTTTGAAGACTTGTAATGCATGTTGCTTTAACTTGTGTTAAAAAAATTGAACTATTTCACTTTTTCTAATATATGGTTATGAAAACATGTTATATAAGTTGTTAACACTATGTTTCCATTGTGGGCTGCCTCACCGAACATCAGACACAACCTTTCCCGTAAAGTTGTTATAATGACCATCGCACTGACGTAGACTATTTCGTTGAGTGTTGTACATGCTATCCCTTCTTGTTTGTTTGTAATTGCCACATCCATGTGGACTACTTTGCTGGAAGTTGCGCATGTCCTATTGTGTTGCTTGTCTCTAACAGAGTTGGGGCCCTTCACTTTCGACTGGAGACTCACTTCCACCCTCTCTCTTGGTGGTGAAAGAACCTTGACACAAGTAACACTAGCACTCACCATGCACACAAACCTTGTTGTTGGAAGACAAGGAAGACCACTCTCATGTGGTGACAAGAAAAAGCTAAGGCAAACCTTTAAGATAATAAAAATCATGCCATCATACCAGATGGGACTCGTACACCAAACGGTGTCAGGTCTAGTTGGGACTTCATACCGGGGAGATCCCCTAAATTTTGGCGGGTCCAGCACCATCAACAAAAGGTAAAGTAGATATCTAATGGGAAGATTAAATAACTTTAGATATATTTATGAAGATGATTTGAATTGGAGTAAATTCGAGAGACTATTCAAGAGGAAGTATCTATCGGAGAGGTACTATGACCATAGGGAAAAAGAGTTTTATGAGCTAAGTATGGAATCTATGACTAATGGTGAGTACACTAGAAAACATATGGAGTTGTCGAGGTATGTGATTTACGCCAAGGAGGAGAAGGCAAATATTGAAAGATTCATTAGTAGGTTGTCAATAACATTCAAATTCAAGATTGAGTTTGATGAACCTAGATCATTGGAGGAGGCCATATGAAATCTAAATCATTGTTATGAGAAATCAAAGCGTAGATATGAGACTAAGTTGGAATGGAAAGCTAATGCAAAGAAAAAGGAAAATGGGACAAAAAGCGAGTAATAATTCAGGGTATAGGTAATCAAGAGAATGCAATGCCATATAAGAAGTTCAATGCATCTGAAATAGGATAGGGTCTTCAATATGAGGAGCAGGATAAGGACGAAGGCTTGAAGCCTTTGTAGTGTTGGACTTGTGGAGGAGAGCATCATAGGATATATTTTCCACAACATCAGGGTGGTAGGCCGCAGATCTAGAGTGCTCAAGAGGCATAGACAGTGGAAGATGTTACACATAGTATTCCTAGGATCTATGCAGCATTGGATAATAGGAAAGCATATCACTAGGTGTCTAGTATCAAGATGGATGATAAGATTTTTGATCATGTTGTTTCTATTCTGATTTACCCTGGACCTAATTATAGTTATTTTAATCCTGACCTGGTCGATAAGTGTGGTTTGAATAAAGAAGTACATGCAGAGTCTTGGTTAGTGCAGTTAGCTATAGTTACGAATAAGTGAATTCATCATTGGGTAATATCTTGTGCATTTTAGTTGAATGGTATGTCTATATCATCACATTTGAATGTATTTCAATTGGGATCATATAGTATCTTGTTGGTTATGGACTAGTTGTATCTTCATAGGACCAATTTGGACTGTTATGAAAAGGATATTGAGTCCTTGGATGACAATCGGGAACAAAGAGTCTTGCAGAGTAAGAAGAAATAATCATAAGTGAGAATGGTGGCAGCTATGTAGGTCAAGCATAGTCATAGGAAAAGGTGTGTGTTATTTGCAGTGCATATTTCTAGTGACAAAGGTAAGGAAGCTAAGGATGCAAACATTTTGAGTAGGTAAATAGTTCTATAGTAGTTTTAGGATGTATTTCCTCCAAATATTTTAGAGTTGTCACCTTGTAGGGAAGTATATTTTTCTATTGATTTGGTAGCAAGGACAACAACAACATTGAAGGAACCTTATAGGATGAGCACACTAGAGTTGGTAGATTTTAAGATGCAGTTGAAGAAAATGTTTGACAAGGGATACATTAGGCCAAGTGTATCACCTTTGGGTGCAACAATATTGTTTGTAAAGAAGAAGGATGATGCTCTCAGGTTATGCATTGATTACATGAAGTTGAACAAAGTGACTCTCAAGAAAAAGTACCTATTGTTGAGTATTAATGACTTGTTCTATCAGTTGAAGGGAGGAGTAGTGTTCTAAAAGGTTGATCTCATATTTGGATATCGTTAATTACACATTAAAGAGGAGGACATCTACAATACTACCTTCTAGACCAGGTATGGGCATTATGAGTTTGTTGTAGTTCCATTTGGTTCGATTAATGCTCCAACTACTTTTATGTGCTTGATGAATAGTGTGTTGCATCCTTATTATTCTGTTCATTGATGATATATGGGTATCTTATAAAAGTGAAGAATAGAATGTCGAACAGTTTCTAGTAGTATTGATATTGTTGAGAGAGCATCAATTGTATGTTAAGCTCAACAAGTTCACTTTCTTTCAAACAGAGTTACATTAATTGGGACATGTGGTTTCCAAGGAAGGCATAGTAGTAGATTGAGATAAGATAAGGGATATCATGTAGTGGTTAGCTCCTAGAAATATTGATGAGATAAGATAATTTATGGATTAGAAAGTTATTATAGGAGTTTCATCAAGAAATTCTCACAGATTGCATATCCCAGCACAACATTGTAATGAAAAGGTGCAGCACGTTTTGAGTAGTTAAAGGAGTTGTTGACACATGCTCCAGTGTTAATGATCGTAGATCCAAAAAAAGAGTTTGTTCTATGTACAAATGCTTATGAGAGAGGACTTTGTGGAGTCCTTATGCAAGAAGGATAGGTAGTGTGCTATGAATAACTAAATGTGTATGAATAGAACTATTTGACACATGATATTGAGTTGACATCGATCATTCATGCATTGAAGATTTGGAGGCACTATCTTCTTTCTAGACGATTTGTATTGATGACTGATCATAGTGGATTACAATATCTATTTGACCAACCGAATCTGAATTCCATGCAAGCTAGATGGTTGTCCATGATCACTGAGTTCAACTTTGAGATTAGGTATATCAAAGGTAAAGAGAATAGGGTTCTGGATGCTCTTATCAAGTAGATACAGGTGAACCACATAACAGTTATGAGTTTTGATGGGACATATTTACAAGATTAGATTTTATAGGCAGGTCAATAGGATAACATGTACATGGAGCTTAGCTACAGGTTACAAAATAGTACAAGTACATGTACGGTGCAAGTACATGTATAGGTATAGCTACAGGTACATGTGCATGATATGTGGATTATTGCCTCATGGCAAATGGATTGGTCATGTTTCGAGACAGGATATATGTGCCAGACAACAGTAATCTCAAGAAGGAAATCTTGAGGGAGTTCAATGTGAAACCGTATTAAGGTCACCCAGGATATCAGAAGACACTAATGATCGTGAATAAATATTACTATTGGTCGAATTTGAAGAGAGTTGTGGCAAAGTTCATGGCTAGGTGCTTCGATTGTGAGCAAGTGAAGGTAGAGTGTAAGCTTCCTAGTGGACTACTATATCTGATTCTAATTCCAGGGTAGAAATTGGAGGTCATTTCAATGAACTTCATCA
This sequence comes from Pinus taeda, assembly GCA_000404065.3. NCBI lineage: Eukaryota > Viridiplantae > Streptophyta > Pinopsida > Pinales > Pinaceae > Pinus > Pinus taeda. The sequence continues at coordinate 67,530 of APFE031009806.1, read as the reverse complement.
CAGGTTTGCCAAACACATCTAGGTAACATGATTCCATAATGATTGTGGTGGAAAGATCGATGAAGGTAGCGTAGTTCATTCCAATTAAGTCAACATACTCAGCAAATGATGTAGCATAGGTCTTCATCAGAGATGTGATGAGTGTTCCACATAATATTTTGTCAGACAGGGATGCTAACTTCACTTCCAATATTTGGAAGGAGTTATTTGCAAGATTAGGTACAAAATTGGCCTTCTATACATCTTATGATCTGCAAACAGATGGACATGTAGAGAGAGTCAATAGCATATTTGAGGACATGTTGAGGATGTATGTGATTATTGGGATGGGTCCCCTAGCTCAATTTTGGGGCTAAAAGCCCAAGTTTTGATGTACAAAATATAAAGTCTTCGTGAATTATGGTCACAGAGCGCATAGATAGTTAAAGAGTCATAAACGGTTTTACCCTTCTTTATGTAAGTTAAGTCAGCTTTTTGAGGATTTACCCATGGTCTGCAGACCATGGGTTTGTATAAATAGGTGTGCCTTAGAATGTCTAAGGCAGTAAGAGAAGATGAAGATGAATGTATTGGGTCAGTATAAGGAATATCGTAGAAGTCTGAGAGTAGAAGGAAGGCTCTACAGCTATGTGCGCACAAGCCTAGAGTAGAGTCCGCAGCTAAGCGTGCGGACGCCTACAGCTGAGTGCAGAGGGATGTTTTGATTCTGTAAGCTGAATCCAATATTAATAAAGAATATTACTGTAGAAATACCCATGTTTATCTCTTTACCTCTATTTTATATGAATGCGCTTTACGTTGTGCTGGGTTTATGAAATAATGATGCATTTATGCATGAATTTACACGATTTATATTATTGTATGAATACAATTGGTGTTAGTTGTTTACATGAAGATTATCATGTTGTATGTTAAATTTATTAAAGTCTTAGGCTGATCTGAGTAATTGTTGGGTTAAAAATAATATTTGATGCATGTAAGTAGCTAATTAGCCTATTCAAGGTCCATGAAAGCCAGTTGTAGACCTTGATGGAGGCCTAGAGGTAAATTCAAAGGAATTTATATCGATAAGCCTTTAAGGCTTATCGATCTACATGAATGCATATTTAAGGCATAAAATGACATCATACTAATCTCTGGGTGTAGAAACTTGGTCCCAACATCCCCCCATACTACTTCGGGTGAGGCCTCAGTCTGCTCTCTATAGATTGATGCTGAAAGGGCCAGTAGTGTAGGGATTTGTTTGGCACAACTAAATCTGAACCTGCATCAGAACCCACTAAGCCAACAAATGGTTTTGTCGTCGAGATTGAGATCTGCATAAAGAGATGTGTGTTGTCGGATCACTGGAACCTGACAAAGAAAGAAATTGAGAAGTGGTTGGATAGAAATATCCATGAATTTACAACCCAAGAGAACAAAAATCCATGCCTGATAAAAGAACAGTGGTTAGACAGGTATCTATACACTGAAATACATGATATCTTCTTCCACAAATTCCCGATCGAATTATACAAGTGGATCACTAAATTGGAAGACGATCGAGGAAGGTGGAGGTTTGATAGTCTAATAGTGTGGACCCCAGCGCTAGTGTGGAGGTTGGAATCTTTAGAAGATAAGATCACACATGCTGTCAATCACTGGCTTGATTGAGTCATTGGAGGATTTGTGACAGAATTCATGATTGATACCTCAATTAGCTACAATGAAGCAGAGCCACTGTTCTTCAAAGGACCACAAGGTAAGTATTTGAAATCTTTGAATAGTTGGATTAAAATTCTCTTGTGTGAAAAGCGGGTTATGCCACTGGCTTAATGTTTGGATTTACGTGAAGTGGAAGATTCTTTAGAAATAAGGAGAGAGAAGGTCCTGAATATAACCCATTGATAGAATCTCCTTCAAGTGACGAAGACGGAGCTGTACAAGCCTCACCATGAAGCACTGTACAATTGATAAAGAAGATTTTTTTGTGAATACCTCATCTTTCCACACCACCTCAACCTTCACCTCAACAACATACATCTTCACCCACACCACCACCACCTCTGCCACTGTTCACTATGTCAAATACCATGAAGTTTCTGGTTTTCAAGGGCTTCGGAAGTGACGACCCAGATGAGTTCTGGTTTGTTACGAAGGGTGGATGGATGACATAGAATATTACGGGTGATGATATGAAGAAGATGCAGTTGGTTACTGCTCTAGAAGATCGTGTGTTGACATGGTAAATTAAGTATTGCACTGATAACCCACTAGCATCGTTAGTGGACACTCAAACTGCTCTGAATAAGGAATTCAATAGGCTGAAGTTTGAATTCCAATCAGTCATTGGATTTAGGGAACTCATGATGAGGCCTGGTGAAACAACATAGGAGATGGATCAGAGACTAAAGTGACAAATCCATGAGGCTAACATGAGCCTCATAGATAGTCAACATTGTGAATGGTTTGTAGCCTCACTCCTACCCCACTTAAGGGTTTCTTTAACGCGGCAAAGATAGGGACCCAAGCGGAAACCCTGGAAATTGTGATGAGATTGCATGAAACACTTATTCAAGATGTTGCTTTGGGAGTTCAACATATTCATGCAGAGTTGTAGAACCTCTGCTTGGAGTTGCAGAGCTTGAGGAAGGAAAAGGTTGCTCAACCGGAGGTGCGCAAAGACGTTTGGTGCCTAAACTGTAAAGTGCAGAGGCATGATAAAGATCAATGCCCTGTTTTTGTGGACTATATTACTGTGGGGGGGCCAATGCCCTTGAGATAAGAGGCTTCAACAATACCAAGTATAGGACATGTGTTGTGGTGTGCTATCTATTAGGTAATTGGAAAACATGTAACGGACAATTATCACTTGCTACAAAAATTTATACAGATGCCGCAACAGTTATTCTAGAATTTCTGTAAATCGGTGGACCACGATGAGCATAATTGATGTAGCTTTGAATTGATGATGGAAAGAACACCTATATATTGAATGAAAACATAAATTCATCCTCCAGATCAAGATGCTGGGGGAGCACGCAGAGGATATTAGGGTGTGGATGAGGCCGACGAGGAAGAGGACCTAGTAAAGGTTGACGACAAGTTATTTGCTACAAGTGTGAAGTGTCGAGACACTACACACGAGAGTGTACCACATGATAAAAGAATGACCTACACTAATAACTAATATATAGGAGAAGAAGGCACATCCTAAATAGCCTACCTAGAATCTATTGATGATGAGGGCCAAGCCTAGTGAGGAGGATTCCAATGTTAATATTGTGTTGCAAAGCAGAATGATGACTAGTGATGATAAAGGAAAGAAACCTCAAGAAAATGAGTGCGTTCGCAAGGCTCCTAAAAAGGAGGTTTGGTTTGATCTAGAGTGCACGAAGGAAACATTCATGGAAGCAAACAAAATCTTCACGGAGGCCTCTACCTCAGAAAGTCAAGACAAGCTATATGAAGAAGTTGACCTCTCCATGTGTACCACTTTCTTGGAGACTTGTATGAAGTTGATGTGCGACAAAAAGGCCATGAAAGGGCTACACGAACTGACAAATAAGTGTGCTGGTAAGGAAGGTGCTCTTGAAGGACACTGCACAGTCAGAAATATAGAAAAACACAAGACAAGAACACGACGCGAAATGAGGCTTACCGTGCAAATAGGAGACTATGAGATGGATCAAGTTATTTTGGATCAAGGGTCGGATGCAAATATTTTTCCTAAACAGACATGGGAAATAATGGGGAGACCTTCACTATAGTGGTATCTTAAGAAAGGAAAATCAATAAAAGATTATCCCTATGGGGATATTTCATGGAGTGACCGTAGATATAGAAGGTGTGAGCATGTTGGCCGATTTTGAAGTGATACAAATTGTTGATGACAACAATCCATACCCTGCACTCCTGGGAATTAATTGGGCTATTGACATGAATGGGGTAATTGATTTTAAGAAGTGGATGATGTCATTTGAAAGGAAATCGCTCCGCGTAGTATTACCATTGGACCATGCAGAAGGACCATGCTATATTGAACTAGTCTGCAACTATGAGGAAGGCGATGCTAATTTTGTCCAAATCTATAAAATAATAGTGCGAGACCAAGATAGGGTTAATCCAACAGTTGATGGACTAATCTAATTAGAGCGTGAAAGCTCCTATACCTCATATTCAGATGAAGAATTGGAACACTGGAAGAATAGGTTGCATGAAGTATCCACGCTGCGTTGTAATATGATGACTAAATCGTTGTGTTGTGTTTCATCAGAGGTAAGAAATTTACCTTATTATGATGGTTTGACTGATGCAGGTAAATTATTAGATGCATTTGAAAGGGAAGTAATGGAGAAGCATCGGTTCCAAGCGATAGATTTAGCGCTGCATGCTGCTCCCGAGCGGTGGTGGGGTATGCATAAACACAGTTTTGATGAATAGCACAAGTATAGAAGAAAGATGAGATTGCAGTTTGGTCACCCGAAAGTTAGGCTAACTAAAAAATACGATGGAAGAAATGATCTACATGATCATTTAGCAAAATGGACTAAGGTCTATGGAACGAAACCACAACCAGAGTGGGTGCATATTTTCTATCACACTTTGGACAACATTCCTATGAATTAGTACCTGGAAACAAAGCTCCACCACTATATCACAGAGTGGAACATCTTGAGAGAAGGATTTTTTATGACATTCAAATTTGAGGATGGGTTCAAAAGCATCAAAGAAGCGATGTAGGATGCTAAGGTAGTAATCTTCAAAATACGGTAGGATCCTTTAGAATTGATTCAACCAGATTGGAGCACCTAACTGCGCCATGTGCTAGAGTGCTATAATGTGATTGCTGAAGAAGATGACGAGGATCGAAGGAATATTAATGTCCCAGAGGCTGAAGGCCACTGCAAAGTTGAGGGTCTGCAGATAGAGAGTCCATAAATTAGCACACCATTGAAGACTAGACAAGTGAACATTGGCACAGAGGAAGATTTGAAGTTTTCCGAAGATTGGAGATTACTAGGCAAATGCAAATGTAGATAAGGTTGTTGAGTTTCTCAGTGAGTATCAAGATTTGTTCCCTACAAGATTTTCAGACTTAAAAGGTATCATAGGAGACTTGGGTGTAATGGAAATAACTTTGAAACTAGACGCATAGCCTGTTAAGCAAAGACCATATGCCCTAAATCCCAGATTCAAGGAAAAGGTCTGCTTGGAGTTCGACAAGATGCTTTAGTGGCCATTATTGAACCGGTCGAGGAATCTGATTGGGTGAGTCCAATAGTTGTTTAAGAAAAGAAGTAGAAGGATGAAATAAGGATTTGCATAGATCTTAGGAAGCTTAATGATAATTGCATTCATGATCGTTTTCCAACATCGTTCATCGATGAAGTACTAGAAAATGTTGCAGGGCAGGAGGTCGACTCTTTCGCTAATGGGTTCTATGGATACCATCAAATTAAGATTGTGCCAAAAGACAGGAGTAAAACCACCTTTGTGATAGAGTGGTGATGTTTCAAGTATACAATGATGCCTTTTGGACTTAAGAATGCACCGACAATCTTTTCACGCGTAGTCGTCGTGGTATTCAAAGAATTCATTCACAAGTTCTTGGAGGTATATTTTGATGATTGGGAAGTGTTTGGGCTAGTAAACTACCATGTAGTTAGTTTGTGCTTGATGTTGGATATAGGTCGAAGGTATCAGATTGCACTAAAATTGAAGAAATTCTTGTTCTACACCCCTTTCAAAATCTTGCTCAGTCATGTGGTGTGAAAACAAGGATTAATGGTGGACATTGCTAAGATCGTTGTCATAATTAATTTGGAGGCACCAGGAAGTGTTAAACAACTACACTCAATGCTAGGTCATACTGGGTATTATTGGAATGTCATCAAGATTTATGCTTAGATTACTATACCTATGGAAAAGCTACTAAAGAAGGACACTACATTCTGTGGGGATGAAGAATGTCAGTGGAATATAGATGTATTGAAGGAGAGAATGGTCACTGCACTGATCATAGTCTTCCTATATTGGAAGAAGGAATTTCATGTGCATGTGGATTCCTCATGTATTGCGCTAGGAGTAGTGCTGACCTAGGTCGTGAAGGAGAGGTGGATCACCCTATAGTGTTTGCAAGGAGGAAGTTGTCAAAGGTAGAAAATAATTATTTGACAACCAAGCATGAACAGTTGGCTATGGTATACGCGCTCCATAAATTCAGACATTACCTTCTAGGTGGACATTTTAAGATGTACATCGATCATTCTACATTAAAATATCTAGTTAATAATCCTTTGTTGGGGGTGGAAATATGCATATGGCTTTTGTTGTTTCAAGAGTATGATTTTGAGGTAATTGTGAAGCCAAGGCGATTAAATGCAAGGTCAAACCATTTGTCGCGCATTCAAATAGGAGAGGATCCTACAATTTTGGAGGAAGGGCTACTTGACACACATATCTTTGTGTTTCACGTGTTGGATAATCACTCCATGAATATTATCCATTTCTTAACCATGGGAACCACCCCAAGAGGATACACCAGTCAGCAGAAGAAAGAATTGGTGGTGCACGCGGTAGATTTCTCTATGATCGCAAGCCATTTGTATAAGATGGGATCGAATGAGATACTTAGACATTATGTGCATGATTTTGAGTGAAATAATATCCTCGTTGAAGCTCATGGAGGAGTTGCAGGAGGAAATTATGCCGGAAAAGCAACAACACAAAAAAATTTGCACGGTGGGTTGTGGTGGTCAATGTTGCATAAAGACTCTATATCATATTGTAGGGCATGTGACACATGTCGGAGGATGGGTAGGCCATCATGGAGGGATAAGCTACCTTTGACTCCACAAGTGTTATTGTAGCCATATGAAAAATGGGCAATTGATTTTGTAGGACAGATTCAACCTCCAGGCAAGAAAATAGGTGTGTTGTATATCATCATCGTGACTAAATACTTGAGCAAATGGGTGGAGGCACAAGCTATTAAGGACTGTACAAGGGAAACAATAGAAAAATTTATATTTTAATATTTGTTGACTAGGTTTTGCTTCCCAAAGGTACTCATGAGTGCGGTATGCATTTTCTCAATGAAATGATCAACACACTCAGAGAAGAGTTCTAGGTTTATCATCAGAAGAGTATGCCATATCATCCTCATGCCAATGGAATGGTTGAGGCTATTAATAAGATATTGGAGAATTTGTTGATGAAGGTTTGCAATATGCAGTAGAATGATTGGGACATGCACATACTGGCAGTGTTATGGGCTTACTAAACTACTTGTAAAAGGCTTATTGGTCAGACACCTTGTAGGTTGGTCTATGGCATTGAAGTTGTAATTCCTAAGGAGTACATCGTGCCTAGTCTACGGATAGTGGATTTCACAGGAATGGCAGATCGCAGAGCCTTAGAAGAACAGATTATGCAACTAATGGAGCTTGAGGAAGATAAGTTTTTGGCTAGATTCCATTAGCAGGTTCAGAAGGAACGTTAAAAAGCTTGGAATGATTGGCACATAAAACTGTGCACCTTCAAGGTAAATGATTTTGTTTTACTATATGACAGTAACTTGTATAAGCTTCTAGGAAAATTTCAGATGCACTACATGGGGCCATATGTTATCAAAGAGATTATAGATGGTGGAGTAGTTCAGCTCACAATGTTGAATTGAGACCTATTTCTAGGGAGGGTAAATGGAAGCCGATTGAAGCCATCCACTGGGGATCCGGCCCAATGACTACATGATGGTAGCACATTCTTAGCAATCCAAGCAGCTACAAGGATGCATGTGACTATAAAATACATTATCCAATTTGTAGAACTACATGAAAGGGGGCTACACGAAAAAGGATGATATCACAACACGAGGAGAAGCATGAAGGGAGCTATGCTATACGAGGAGAGACAATGCAAGATAGCTAGAAAGTGACCATTACATTGACTGTTCATGATTTGACAATAAGGAGATGGTTAAGAGGAGTAGAGGGGCAACATTTAGGGCGGTATTAAAGAGTGAAAACTTTGGAAATCTTCCACCAAATCAACATTTATGGACACATTTTGGGGGAAATGGTTGAATTTGAATTCGAATTCACATATAAAATAAGTGTGGCCATCCAGCAGGAAACAATTTGCATACTTGGAATTTCTAAGTTGTGTTGTCTGTTGTGCATGAATCGTGAGTTCTTCAAAGCTTTGATTGCAAGCCCTGTGTTCGACATATAATCGAAGTTAGATAGAACACATCATGTTAGGACTAGGTCAAGTTGAAACCGCTAGCACTAGAGGAACTATTGCCTCTAAGGGAGCTTCTCTGAAGGTTATGAGCATAGAGGCTCCAACTACTGTGCCTACAGTGCCGAGGTCACCTAGGTCGAAGCTTGCACCAGTGAGAGAAGTCCCCAAATGTAAGAAGGACAAACATAAGAAGTCCATACCGCTGCACGAGTCACTGAGGAATCATGCTACTACGTAGGCTGAGAAGAAAGACAAAATGTTCACAAAGGATGAGTAGAAAGTGGTGGATTTAAGGTCTAAAGAGGGCATGGAGGACATCGACACTGAGAGGGTGGAAAATATATTCAAGTTCTCAGATTACATCTTGTGCAAGGGAAAAGTAAAAGTCACCAAAGATCTAGACGCAAAGAAGTTATTGATCCACACACCCCTGTTGCCAGAGAGAATTGCATTTGAATGTCCATGCTTGGTGTGGATTCCACATTTAAAACTACAGGATTGGGATTTGGTGGACCACGAGAGGTTCCCCCACTTGTCGACAACAAACTACATGAAAAGGGTATTTTACAAGGAGTCAGGTGTCACTGCACTAGAGCCTGTGCAGTGGATTCTCAGAGTGAATCAATCAAGGTTGTGAAACCTATTATGGGTGCCCCACTACCAGTGCTCCAACCTCAACCTCATAGTGATCAAACAATTGCTGACCCTGGTGCATGACAGATGCTTGTGGCTGACGTGCTGACTCCTATCACTGATATGTTGATCCATCAGATCACACTGTTGTTGCACTCGAGGTTGAATCTAGCCAAGGAGTTGTGTAGAAAGACGAATGAGTGTGACCTCATAGAGAAGGTAAAGAAAAATTTCAAGCTCGTGAAGAAGCCACGCAGGTACTCAGTCACCTATATCAATGACCCCGCTGTGAAAATAGTGACACAGATTTTAGCTAGAAAAGTTATGAGAAAATTTCGTGCAGACAAGGTTCCAGTGTGAGTGATTTCTTTGGCTACATAGTGCACGAAGGGCATGTAGTTCAATTGGGTGCACTAACTTTGTAGTGAGTTCCTCATGAACTGTCAAGAGGTGCAAGATGAGAGTAAAACATTCCACTACGTGTGGTTGTAACTATCCATCGTATTAGTAGTTGGGGATCTGCCAGAGGAGATCAGTTTCCTCATATGGACAAGGGATTGTCAGAGGTTTCCCAGTTTGCATCTCTTTGGACCACAAAAGTGTGACAAAGACCAAAGTGTTTTACGTTTTCATGGAGGCTAGTCTATGCATGGCCGTCAACCAGAAGCCGCAGTTGTCTCTCATGGTGTTTGAACATCTCTCAGAGTATGCAGAGTTCGAAGCATATTTCCACCATGTATACATCAAGGCATGAAAGCATCTGTAGCGAAAATGGTTTGAAATTTTGTACTTGGCAATAGACGACATCATCTAGGAAATGATTAAGCATTGACCAACAAATTGGCACTCTCCATCCGATTTGGCCGCAGGCACCAAGAAGTCTATGGAAAAGAAAAATAAGGAAGTGGCCAAGCAAGAGGTCTAGTAGTTGGCCAAGAAGCATAGAAAAGAGGCTGAGGAGAAGGACTCGGTGGAAGTAGAGTGCGCCACAAATAATCAGGGCGAATAAGAAGAGAGCGACTGCAAGCAGAGTGGTAAGTCCCCTTCCCCCCAGAAAAGGGAGGAGGAGCAGTCAGAGCAAGCTGGTGGTGGTCAAGAGGAGGAGAGCACTCCCTTCCAGATCAAAAGGTAGATGGAACAAGAAAAGGAAGGGCCATAGAATAAATAAAAAGTGACAAATTCATTGGTGGATCAAATCACTCTAACAGATGGTGACCTGGACGAAATAGGTGACAAGGTGCGTGATACCACGACATAACTATTCTAGAAATTGGAACAATGGCACCAAAAGATGCTAAGTACCATCCAGAAGGATTTTCATGAGCTATAGATTCAAATGAGTAGGATCCAGGTAGGGGCAAGGTAGATTAGCACTGTATCAACGAGTTTGGCACCAAGCAGCACTCAGGTAGTAGAAATGTTTCGATCACTGGATATCGGGGCAGTCACACTGCCAGATGGATCCTTAAGCATAGAGGTGGCTGATGACAAGGTCATCGTGAGTTATCTAAAGAACATCAACCTCAACCTAGCCGTGCTCCCCAATAAGTACCATCACACAATGTAGGCAGACGTGATAGCAAAGTTCCAAGTTCGTGAGCAGTATGCACTAAGCCTAATAAGTGAATATAGAGTGGACAACGAACATATGTTCGCTGAGAAGTTGGAGGCATTGCAGGCTAAGGAGAAAATTCAAGTGCAGAGTGCCCAACTTATGGCCTTGGTGGTAGAAGCCTATAGAATAGTGCTAGAATTTCATATCCTAGAGGAAGCACTGTTGGAGGCAAAGATCAGAAAGCTTGTTGCGGGTGTGCACAATTCTAAGGCAAAAGTGGCTAGAGTTTAGTTTGAGTTGTACATGAAGATGATTGAATTAGAGATGAAGTCATAGCCTTCAACCCCACTAGAGTAAGGGAACAACGTGTTGTCACCGTGAAGGATGTAGTCGCAATGGTGGTGGACTGCACCGCACTGTTTGAGCAAGCTATGGAGGTAGTCATGGCCCTACAGGAGGATCCCATGCTACAAGTCTTGAATACAAAAGTCCACAAGCTCTAGCAAGGGTATGATGAAGTGAAGGTGACAATGTGCACCATTACTATAGCACAACGCTTTTCCAAGCTGTGGGAAGTGAAGGAGCTACTTACATAGGTGTAAGTAGCATAGAAGAAAGAGGTTGCTCTTAAGGCCAGATTGGGGCCTTAGTTAGATGAGGCCTACATCATCTACGCCAATATTCAGGAAACATCAGTGAACTTGTAGAATATGTAGTAGAAAATCAAGTAGGATAGTGCAGGACTAGCCACAGAGCAGCAGGTGGACTAGATCAAGCAGGCATCCACACAGAGCGCGACTGAGGTAGAAGTTGCACAAGTGGAGTTGGGGGATCTCCATAGTCAGATCTCTGCACCAGCCGAGTGACTCAAGGGCATGTCATGATCTTTGTGTTGGGGGCCTGCTGGGACGGGGTCCCTTGGGACAAGTTTTGGGGTTAAAAGCCCAAGTTTTGGGGAGACTTAACCCAGCCATAAAAGGGAGCATGGGGCTTCCAAAATGGTTCTTGAGATGTTTCCACTAGATGTGATAACCAAGATAGAACCAAAGCCAACATGAGGCTGGGTTTCAACACAAACAGTGGGTCCATACATGGTGATGATATGTAATGAATGAGGCTTGGAATCAGATGAACCAGGAGAAGAGTCGGTATGGGGACTAGGGGGGACTATGAAATCGAACCCTATGGGGATGAGTAATATGCCCAAGCAAAAATTAGGCATGAAGGCCTAAGGGTCTCCATGAAAAATGCCTTGATGGTGCAATGGTGGTAAGACACAAGTGACACGGAAATGGTGAAGGGAGATTAACAATATGTTATTGTATCTGTGTGCGAAGATAGATTAATTATGTTATGTCTTAGCTTGGCGGTGTAAACCAAGCACCCTTCACTTAAGGTGTTCTTGTTTGTGCATCCATGTTTATTAATTAAGCCCATATCATGTTTGAGAAAAGAAAAAAGATTGTTGAAAATGCACTGAAATTAACAATAGAAAATGAACAAAAAATCTATTAACTAAACCCCACCCAAACTAGGCTTGCAAACACTATGATGGTTGGTGGCGAAATCTACTGAAAACACACTAAAAAAAAATGTTAAGAGATATAAATTTCGGTGTGACTAGGATCAAATGACACTAGGATTCTAGAAAGTGGCATAGAAACAACAAAATGCCAGAGAGGAAGATCCCTACAAAAATATAGGGAGATGGGTGCAAAACCTAGAGCAATCGATGGGACCCTGAGGCAAATAATCAAACATGTTTTAAAATGAAACTTTGAATGGAAACAACTTGTATTTAAAGATCTGAAACATAAGGGTACAAATTTGGAAAATATGGCTGAAAGTGCTACAGAAACTCAAACTTCTTACTTAGCTAATGCATGGGTGTTTCGTGTTGTAGAAAACCCTCAAAGATCTTGTCAGGATCCACAGCAAATAGTCAGATTAGCTGCAGTTGTCACAAAGATACATGCATGTCTATGTTTAACAAATAAATATCAAAGCAAGAAGGAATTATTACCTTGAGTCTTAGTGTGGTGATGCTGGAGAGTGCAATGCAGCTAGGCTGAAGACCCTTGAGCCGGCTCCAGATCTAAACCTGCACATAGAAAAGAAAAGCATAATATCATAGCATAAAACCTTGATAAACAAATGCATGAACATATAAAATATATCTAGCTGCATATAACTAAGTTACTCATGCTATAAGATATTAGATCATCATATAAACACATTTATACTACCAACATCATGGAGTGGACAACACAACTACAGTTCTATATTGATGTAGAAAGAGTGATTACAACAATCAGTTGCCTTATCCTTCACTTACCCCTCCAACTCCTCTCTCTCTCTCCCTTCTTAATCTCTTATGATGCCTTATTCTAAGACTCTAATTGCCAAGTCCTTCATGAGTTCCATCAGGCAAAATAAGTTATGTTTCCATGATTTAGTGCTCTTTCACATTTGCGTACTCCATCAAGAAGTAGTAAGTCCCCCAAACAAGTTGAGTTATGATGTTTCCCTTCTTTTATGAGCTGACATAGGAGAGAGTCTAGGGATATTTTCTCTATCAATTCACTCCTTTGACCCATAGAACTTGATGTAGGTTCACTAACGTTGTTCCTGAGGTATCAAGTAGAGTTACCCTAGGCACTAACGCACCCTTAATATTGCTGAGAAGCTTTATAAAGTAGGTTGATAGTGTCTAGATAGTGTTAGCTAGACAACTACGCATGTGAACTTAGTCAGTCCTTCAGTCATCATGTCTTTGTCCTCTGAGTCGATGAGGAGGTCATTTTAGTGTATAACAAATGCCCCCTAAACTATGAGATCAGAGGCTGTGATGATGGCTGAAATAATTTATATTTAACTGTCCTTTTCATTGGAAAAGAGAGAGAGAGTATCAAAGGTTTGGGCGATACAGGAAACCTGATACAACACACATATATATAAAACAACTAAAATCATGTCTTGAGTCGAGCGTTCCCATGCTCAGTAGCTATGTCAGAGTGATTTTCTTAGAAAAGAGATATGACAATGTTAGCCACTGATAAGAACAATGCGGAACTGGTGTCATAATAGGATCATTCTGATGAGTTGTCTCCAAAAAAACAATAATCGCAACTTGGGAGAGGAAACAAGGTTGAGTGATGCAAGCCTCTACCCAAAGTCTTGATTTCTATTTCATCAAAAAGCATTGATCGATATATGTGAATATATGCATTTATGTTGAACATTCACAAAATTGTCTAATTATCAATTAATAATCTAGAGCATTAACAGATGCGAGGATGGCCACCGATAACGGTGATGGTCTACAATATGCATAGTACAATCTAATGAGTGCGAAGAATGTTTTCTTCATCAAACACTCATAGAATTGTTTAACCAGGAGCCAATAATGAAAACCCCTGATCAAAAACAAGGTGACCTACCACTGATGTCTACAAATACCAAGGCACTAAAGTGTTGAAGTCGATAGGAGGAGACATGTCAAAAGGTAGGCAATAAGGTGTCCTACATCAGTCGACATGAAACAGGACAAGAATGATTGTTTTTTGAGGAATCTTTTGAGCATTGGGTCGAAGCAACAGAGGACATGATGGTAAGATATGCTTGATGGGTTGATGAAGGAAAGAAAATATAAAGTTTTTCCCTTGGACAATAGAAGGCATGACAACAGTTTTAACCATGCAGCACTAGACTCAAAAACACTAAAGAGTGTTAGGATACATAGATGCCAGAACATCAAGGTATATATAGTAAACTCATAGGATGGTAAGATTCATATTGAGAGGCCGTCATAAGGAAGGTTTATCTGAGGCATTTCCATGTTCAAGGGAGCGATTGCTGCCAAAAAGCTCTTTCAAAATACAGAACATAACACAATTTTATTGCCCAATTTTCCCATCTGATTAGTTTAGTGAGTCCAGATGGGTAAACTCATTGATCTTTACATGTTTTAAGAGTCTGAAAAGGTCCACAAAAAGAGAAACTCTATTCCCTATCTGATTGGTTTAACAAGTCCAGACAAGCAAATTCGTCGATCTTTTCATGTTTTAAGACTTTGGAAAGGATCATAAAAAGAGTGACTTTATACCTTTTCTGTGTAATTTAATGAGTCCAGATGAGACAAATCGGTGGTCTTTTCATATTTAGAGAGTCTGAAAATATCGTAAAGAATGACTCTAGGGTGGTCCCTTTGTCATAGTTTTTAACCGCGTGCGACAAAAGTTGAATAGTATACCCGGAACGGTTCCTTTTCCGTGAGTTAATCTACTAAGTCTAGATAAAAAGAAACCTATGCTCAATAGATGTTCGCCTCATTTTGTTATGAGTGTGAGGAGACAGAGTAAACTCGATATTTGTCATGAAATTGTAATAACTCATGTGACGACAAACTCAATACCTTCATCAAATTTTAACGAGTCAAATGAAGAAAACTCAGGGAATCTTTTTCAATTTAGTGAGCAATAAAAAAGAGGAAAAAGAACTTCTCATTCCTTCTTCATAGATTTAATGAGCCCAGACAAGGGAAAAACTTAGGGATTTTTCAATTTAAGAGCTAGAAATAGTCCCAAAAAAGAAAGCTCTTATATTTTCGTCGTAAGTGTTTAACGAGTCCAATGAAAAAAAGTAGGGGTTTTTTCGATTTAACGAGGGATAAAAGTTTCGAAAAATAATGCCTAGAGCTTCTTCATAACTTTTTAATGAGTCGGAAGAAGGAACTTGGGGTTTTTTCAGTTTCATGAATGAGAAAAAAGTTCCAAAAAAGAATGCTCAATCGATCTTTTTCAGTTTAATGAGCTAGAAAGAAAGGGAAAAAGAGTTGCTCGAACTATCATCGTATGTCTTTAATGAGCCTAATGATGAAAAACTCGAGGATTTTTCAGTTTTTAGAGCAAGAAAACATCCCATAAAAGAACACACTCATATCTTCTTTGTATTAGTTTAATGAGCCCAAAGAAGGAGACTCGATGTTTTTCAAATTAATGAGCAATAAAAATACCATAAAAAGGACGCTCGCTCTTCTTCGTGGTAGTTTAACGAGCCTAAAGAAGGAGAATCAAGGTTTTTTCAGATTAACAAACAAGAAAAATACCATAAAAACAATGCTCAATCTTCTTCATGGTTGTTTAACGAGCCTAAGGAAGGAGACTCAAGAATTTTTCAGATTAAGGAGCAAGAAAAATACCATAAAAAGAACGCTCGACACTTATTGATCTCATGCTTGACAATAGAAAGGTCTATTCCATGCATTTCCTCATAAGACCAAGGGAAAACATCACAAAAGTCTTTAGAAGGGTAGGTGAAGCTCGCAATTTCTTCAGGATTGTGATCTGCTCCAATGTGGATGTTTTCTACAATGCCTGTCATGACAGAAATATCGATGACCAATGTCTTTGAAATATTGCCCATGTTTCCTTCCAAGTCGAAAGTTTGGATAGTCATATACGGCGATGAAACAATTTCAGGTGTGTCAAATGACAAGATTTGAAGAGGCATCATTTCCATCTCAGCTATCAAAACACGATGGTGCAAGTCCTACCAAGGTCACTCTTCTAAACTGATGATCTCTCTAATAGCTTCATCCGTAGATAGGACTTCATTGAGGGGATTGAAAGAAGGAGTAGTTATGGGAGTGGAAGTGGTACTGTTGGCGGTGACCAAAATGATCCGAGACTCGGATGTAGATTGAATGGCCTAGTAGGCCAATTCAGCTGGTGACATCAGCATTTGTTCTTTGTAAGTGTCAAAGTCTGAAGGGGTCGGTAGGATCTGAGGATCGGTCAGTTTGTGAGGAATGGATGAAACCATATTGATCATCTATGGAACCATTGGCAGCAGAAGAGGGAAACAACCCATCAAGGAAGAGCCCTTCAGTAGATCAGTACTGATACTGATGTAAGAGTCAGGTACACCACCCACTAAGGGTACAGAACCATTAGGTGATGGGGAATAATGAAGGGTTAAAAAGGATAGCTGGTCCACTGTGACTACCTTCCCATCCAGTGGAAATAGGATAATGAAAAAGACAGTAGACACAATGGTAGTCATGGCGTATGTCTAACTGTGACCCGATAATAGATTAGAGTCGAGCTTTCTATCTACAACTTCGATGTCAACCGTTACCATTTTCCCATACAAGGTGATGGGGTGGCTAGATACATAACCTTTTGGGATGAAATTATGGCTGTCGAAAGCTTTTAGGGAATTTGACAACAGGGATAGGGTTGGAGAACCCACAGAAAAACAAAATGAAGCCAAAATTATGTGGGTTGAAGCACCTTTGTCAATGACAGTTTGATGTATTCCTTTACCTTTCGAAAAAATTTGCACTTGAAATGCAAGATGATGAGAAAGGAGAGGCTTACATTTTTCCATGTCAAAAATTGCAAGCATGGAATCGTGAGGGTCAATACCACCGATAGCGAGAACGAGAGCTTTCCTTTTTGTTGGACAAATTTGTAAGACTTCGAGTGCCAACATAGCTAATGGCACTTGCACCAAGTCTTATGCAATGATGTAGTTTTGGGCGGCACGTGTAGATGTATTGTGTGTTTTGCATCGAAGTGCCCCTTTAGGGGGGTGAATCACAAGGTCAGAAACCAACATTTTGATATGAAGATCGTTAGGCAGTGGTGGGTTTTGAATTCAGGAGGGTTCCTCTGCATGAGCGATTGGAGCTCCATAAGATTTGGCTGTGGTTTGTAGATCTATTGTTTCAAAGGTGTAAATGGTAGATTTTCCTTGACCAGTTGAAGGATGTTGCAAACCACCATTTCCCCTTGTGGGGGTTGGGGTTGGTTTGAAATAAGGTGTTGTTGCTGCTAAGTGAGTAAAGGATTAGTTAGGACAACAGGGGTCCTACCAGTTTCTTTTTTAGCAATGAAATATGTGCATTCCTAAGGACGTGGACAACGATAGGTCATGTATTCTTCAACATAGATTTTGCAAGGGAATCTGGCCGGTTTATCATTTCCATTGTTAGAGGGTGTAGTAGCCTTCTACCTTGGGTTTTGCTACTTTGTTGATTGCTCTTCAGAAGAAGTGGTATTTTTATTATTCTTCTTGTTCTTAACATCGATTTTTTGTGTAGACTGCACATAGTTTATTGAGGTGGTAGGAGGAGTAGTCGATTTCACAGAGGGGTCCACTGACATCTAGGAAATGTGACTACTTAGTTATTTTACAGTAGCCCCAGAGGTTGTGCCGATCATCCCATCATTGTGGGCTTTGGGTTACTGAGTAGCAGGAGCATTGGAGTTATGAGGGGCATTGGGAATTACATCATATAGAGTGCCAGGTTGCGAATATATCATATCTAAGTGTTGGGCATGATGAATGGATTGGTCTTCTATGACCGCACCACCTAAAGTGGCATCCTTAGCAGTTTGGGGGAGTAGAGACTTATAGAAGAAATCCGCTAATATACTAGCCTCAGCCTACGTCTCCATTCATGTATATGATCAAAGATGTGGGTGGTGGTATCCTGACATAACGAAGTGATGAGTTGCATCCCAATTTCATAGTAGATGGGTAGCTGGAAGTGCTTTAAGAATTCCATCAGTAGAGTGCCAAAGTTATTGACTGACACGCGTGGTAACTCAATGTAACACTTGGTTGCATTGCCAATAAAGGTGCAGGTAAAAAGACGTAACTACATACTATCATTGACCATGGAGTTAGAAGCACACCATAGATGATAGGTGGTGATGTGTGTACCCAGATCCTCCCCTTGCTTCCCTTCGAACTTCAGGATGTCTGTTGTTATTTTATGCAGGATTGGTAGCCAAGGTAAGTTATGATAGATGGGGTCATTTGTAAGTTTGTACAAGTTGGGGATATCAAGCATTGCCAAGAAGGGGAAAGTGTTTGATGCAACCGAAGTGGACCAAGGCGATGACATATGACTTGAGGATCCTTGCGGTCCTCCCATCGTGTTGTTCCTAATATAATACACAGGTTGCGTGGTATAGTAAGTGCCTTGCGGTTTGGTATTGTATTGTGGGTTTTTGTAGGGATTGTTAGGTTGGGGGATAGAAGTGCCCCTAGGATAAGCAACGCCCCCTTGACTCATTGAGGTTATGAGTAGGGTGCCCCCATGGATTGACTGGGGCCTTGTTGAGGGTTCCCGCTTACCACATAACTAACCATAGGTCCTTGCCTAACATAAGGAGGGTTCATGTCAATCAGTGAATTACCATATATGCCTAAAAATAGATGGGGAACTATTACACTCCTGGCTGGTATATGCATATTGGGAATGGTGACCCTAGATACCTGAATCTAAGGGTTAGAACTATACAATGGATGCCAACTGTATTGTTGGTTGAAGGGATCCATGCTAACTGTGCTATATTGAGCATTATAAGGAGTGATATATGTAGCACTTGTCGAGGGTCTAGGGGCTGACATAAAAGGGGTAGAACCCAGAATGTACTGGGTTCCACTCGTGGAGGGTATCACGATAGGTTTTGTACCTAGGACAAATGCGATAGTGGGGTTCGCCATCAAAGGTGTGGTACTGACTGGCGACTAGGGAAGTGGTGGGGGACAAAAAGTGTCCAAAAAATCCCACCATGTGTTAGTCATCGACAGGATTGGTGAATGTGTTCCAACTTAAGACAAAGAAAGTACACATTCAATAGGAACCAAGAGTGGGCCCAATAGATTCGTGATCAGAGGATTGTATGGAGGAAGAAAATCTTCAGTAAAGAAATCCTCCAGTAAGATTGAATCATGGGAAGTCCAAACTGATTCTGTGTGAGATCTCGGAGATTGATTTCCTGAAGACTGGGAATGCGGTTCACTGGAGCTCAACAGATCCTCTAGACTGAGTGGGGGAAGTCTTAACAACCATCTAGATTGACAATGAGGGCCAGATGTAGCCACAGTGGCCGATAATTTTTATCAGTAAATTTTACAGTGATGTTTATTAAAGTCTTGGTGATAACACTTTGGCACCTAAAAAATAAAAAATACACTAAGTAAATCAATCAGCAAGCAGAGGGAAATGACCTTGTTTGATAAGCATCGATCACTAGAGATGAAACCCAGTATCACAATGAATAACAGAGAGAGCTGGCCAAATGTACAGTTATGATTACTCTAGAGCTTTGCTCGAACCTCAAATTAAGGGGCCAAGTACTCTCGTGAAGACAAGAACCCTCCCAAAAACTGAAGATAGAGTAGGTTCATCTGTGCTAGGTACCAGGGTAGCTCACCCAAGTCACCTTGTGTTAGTCCCTAAAAGTATGGCCACTAAGGATACCTTAGATTATAGACACTACCGGGGGGGACAGAGTCACAAACAGTACGATATGTGGGTAGGATACTTGAGTCCCCAACTCAGCTCCCATATCCTCGAAGGGATCCCAATACATAGAATACCCAAAGATGTAAGAAAAGGTGGGTTGCCTTCACTTACAGTCCGATGTTGCCTCCGATTTAGCTCCACTTTTACTAGAGTCATCCTGGACAGTATGAGTGCAAAAGGATTACTCTCTTTTAATGACACTAGTTTCGGTGTATGATCTTGGGCAGTTAACTCACATTTCCTATCCCAAGATCCTGACCTAAACTAAAGTGTGTTTACTCTAAAAAGAGTTTTTGATTGATTTTATTAGGTATATTTTAAATGTATTTCATTAGAGTCTTCGGTAGGGTGTTGACGTATGAAATTATATGGGACTCTGACTCAAAATAATGCAAAAACAATGCTTGTAAATTTTCACTTTCGATGAATAAGCTACGTCTACAAAGGGAGAGTCATTCATATATTAATGTTTATTCCATGCATCCTATTTAGAACAAGAATACCGTAAATGATAGAACTTCAATGCTCACTAACAATTATTGAAATCAAATAATGTAGAACTTAACCAGCTAAGCAAAAACAATAAATTTTTTTGTATTTTTTCTTTTATGAAAACAAAAAATTTAAAAAGTAAAACTATTTTCTTTAAAAAAAATTGTTCAGGACACAGATCAATGAAACGAGTGTAGCTGCAGATCCCTGATAAGTCTATTAGCAAATTTCCCAACCCATGAGTTCATAGAGTAAGTTATTTATCAAGAAATGGTTGACTAATGCTCTGTACTAGAGGCTACAAAGAGTTAGTTTCAGCACTAGTGCTCTGTTTGTGAGGGCACAGTGCTTTATATAACACTTTTTTCATTGGTAACCTGTGTTAGTGAGGAAAAACACTAAAAAAAATAGGTTGTGGGGATCATATCTAGGGATGAGCATTGAAAGAAGGGTGGTTTATGGTCTTGAGTGGTCAGAAAGGGAATGAAGAAGTACAAGAAGGCCTGGAAGAAAGAGAGATCTAGGAACTTTCTAGGAAAAGCTAGGAGCTAAGTGTAGTCCCCCATGGAATCGCCAATTCTTCTATATGGATTAATGCATGGGTGTTTGGTGTTGTAGAAAACCCTCAAGGATCTTCCCGGCATCCTCAGCAGACAGTCAAATTAGTTGCATCTGTCACAAAGATACATGCATATCTATGTTTAACAAATGAATATCAAATCAAGAAGGAATTAGGTGTTTGGTGTTGTAGAAAACCCTAAAGGATCTTCCTGACATCCTCAACAGACAGTCAGGTTAGCTGCAACTATCAAAACAATGCATGCATATCTATGTTTAACAAATGAATATCAAAGCGAGAAGGAATTATTACCTCGAGTCTTAGTGTGGTGTTGCTAGAGAGCACAATGCAGCTAGGTGGAAAACCCCTAAGTAGGCTCTAGACCAAAACCTGCACATAGCAAAGACAAGCATAATATCATAGCATAAAACCTTGATAAACAAATGCATGAACATATAAAAGATATCTAGTTGCATATAACTAAGCCATTCATGCTAGAAGATATTAGATGAGCATATAAACAAGTTTATACTACCAACATCATGGAGTGGACAACACAGCGCAGTTCTATATTGATGTAGAAAGAGTGATTATAACCATCAGTTGCATCAACCTCCCCTTACCCCTCCAGCTCCTCTCTCTCTCTCCCTTCTTAAGCTCTTCTGATGCCTTATTCTAAGACTCTTCTTGATAGGAAAATAGGAAATCCTTTCAAATGTTTCGACCTCTTTGACAATGGTCCAAGCCTTGCATATATAGAATGTAGGGTTAGGGTTGCCAAGTCCTTCATGAGTTACATTAGGAAAAACAAGTGATGTTTCCAGGCTTTAGTGCTATTTCCCATTTTGCATACTCCATTAGGAATTAGTAATTCCCCCAAACAGGTCAAGTTCTGATGTTTCCCTGCTTTTATGATCTGACATAGGAGAGAGTCTAGGGATATCTTTTCTGTCAATTTGCTCCTTTGACCTGTAGAACTTGATGTAGGTTCACTAACGTTGTTTTCGAGGTAGCAAGAAGAGTTACCCTACGCACTAACGCACCCTTAAGATTGATGCAAAGCTTTATAAATCATGTTGATAGTGTCTAGACAATGTTAGCTTGAAAATTGGGCCTATGAACTTAGTTAGTCCTTGAGTCATCATGTCTTTGTCCTCTGAGTTGATGAGGAGGTCATTTTCCTATATAACAACTAAAATCATGCTATAAAGGTGGAAGCATACTAGAAGCCCTAAGAGGGTAAATTCCACCTCATAGAGTAAATCAGAGTAGATCAAGGGCTAAGCAGGAGAGGATAGTGGTTAACCAACCTAGCATACAACTTTCGGAAAAACCCAGAAATAGATACGAAAAGAATTTGGAAACCGTAAAAATCACAGGTAGTGAACTGATTTTAGGGGGATCACACTTTTTGGGCTGAAAGGTGTGCTTTGTACCTCCAGATCTCACTTTTTTGGTAGAAAAGTGTGATTTTTTCTTGTTGATTCCCGAACTACATGTCTTGGAAAAAATTGTCGTGTTTGTCACGACTAGTCCCTGTGACCTACAAAAAATACCAGAAAACTTCTGAAAGTTAGAAATTTGACAAATCTAGGGTTAGAATGCTAGTAGAAAACATTAAGAGACTAAAAAAAGAAGAAACCCTAAGCTAAAAACTGAAGGTCACCCAAGTTTCTGGATCTGAACTAAAAACCGAGTGGAGTTGCCAATTTTGTTATAGTGTTTTCTCCTCAAATATGTACAAAAAGGAAACACTTGAGACTATGGATGAAAAAAGTCTCAACAATATAAATGGTTTCTAAACATTATAGATGTGCAAGAACATGGACACGGATAAGTGATTGCAGATATAGGTACATGGATAAGACATGACACAATGACAAATGAGATGAAAAAGGAGAGCACATGCAAGGATATTTGTTTGCGAATGTACGAATGAAATATGCATGTGAGGAGATATTTTCATGGCTAGACGAACATGCAAAGCATGCCATAGTACAAGCGAAGGAGTGACGTGTACATGCAACATCAGGCCAACACCAAGGCCATGAAAGACTCTGCACACCTTTCCATGCGGAGGTGAAGCTATGATATGCCAAGAGTACATCCATCACTCAGTAGCACTACAACTCGACATGGACACCACCAGCACCATGAACATACCAACACTCTCGTGTTGAGTTGTGTCATGAGTCATCTCGGCCTCATCATTACTGTGGGCCATACTATTGTAAATCAATGTAATTTAATGTGGAAGTCTAAGAGACCCAAATGTAATATGAAGAGTCATGTAAATTTAAAGATTCAAATAAGTCAAACAATCATGAGGGAATTTGAATAGTCACAAGGGCGAATTTTACCCTTGGCTGTAAATAACCCTCATTTGTACATGCAAAATAATTTTTCACCTTAGCTCCTCCCACATAGCCTTGAGAGTCTGCAATCATTTCTTTGATGACCGAGCAGTGGCTCCAATGCCCCATTATCAGGCTTAGTGATGTAGAGTGTACCGATGTGCCTTGGAAATTTTGCTTAATTCAGAAGCCTGATAACAAGGCAGCACAATTCACACATGTATTGTAACTTTTTGTAAGACTAATATTTGAACACTTGTAATGCATGTTGCTTTAAGCTGTGTTAAAATGGTTGAACTATTTTGGTTGTCCTAATACATATGTTTATGCAAATGTGTTGTATAAGTTGTTAATGCTATCTCGCCCCTATGGGATTCCTCACCGGACATCAAAGACAACCTTTCCCATAAAATTGTTAGAGTGATTGTTGTACTTATGTGAATTACTTCATTGAGTGTTGTATGTGCTATCCCTTCTTGTGTGTTTGTGACTACCGCATTCATGTATACTACTTTGCTAGAAGCTGCATATGTCCTACAATATTGTGTGTCTCTGACAAAGTTGGGACTCTTTCCTTTCAACTAGAGACTCACTTCCACCCTCTCCCTCTATGGTGAAAGAACCTTGACACAATGAACACTACAACTCACAAGGCCCATGAAACTCAACATTGGAAGACAAAGAAGATCACTCTCATGTGTTAACAAGCAAGCACTAAGGCAGACCTTTAAGGTAATGGAAACTGTGCCATCATACCGGATAGGATGCCGACACCAAAAGGTGTGAGGTCTAGTTGGGAATTCATAAAAGGAAGATCTCCTAAATTATCGCAGGTCCAACACCGTCAACACTTCTAGTGCTAGAAGGAGGGTTGCTAGTTGTTTATAGCTGAAGGTGCTTTGACCCCCACTCGTTAATCATCTGGTCAAGGCAGTACATCACACTCGATCTCACCTAAGTGTGACTATGAAGTTGGTTACTCCTCACCTCCCAGACGTGAACATGAAATTTTGTATCGGCATATCTGCTTCATTTGTCCCATCACCCATTAGTTCGTGAAAGAATTCAGACTGATCCCAGGAATACAACATCTTCCATACGCATCAAGAAAGAAAAAAACCACTCCCACAGGAGTTGTTGTATCAACAATGAAAAAAACAATTCTTGCCACACTCTGAGGTCTAGTAGAATTTTTTGAGAATGGAGAGGAACCTTTGGTATTCCAATAGGGAAAATGAGACACCCTCGTGATCTTGGGCTCAGATTTTGGTATAGGAGGCAGAGGGGAAGGCATCAGAGGAGGTGGGGGTAGAGACAAACCAACAAACTTAGATTCAAAATCATTAAATTCTAAAGAAGAGGAGGATGAAGAAGAAGAAGACATGGCTGACCAAAACATGGAATTGATGACAGAGGGACCATTGGCTCTCTCCAGTGCTTTGCATAGGATGCCAAAGCAGTCAAAGAGAATCCTCACAAAGTTTGACCCTAACAACACCGTGAAGGTAGAAGATCACTTGGATAACTTCTACGTACAACTATAGACACTTGAGGTATGGTACGACGATGTTGCATGTATATTGTTTCCATGTACCTTGGATGGTTGCATAGTAGTATGGTATCACAACATTCTTGTCAACTCCATCGATTACTGGGGTACGTTCAAATGCAGACCCCAGCCATGTTGCTTAAAGATTTGGGAAGCCTAAAGATGGAGGGGAAAGAAAAGGTAAAAAATTTCAATCATAGGTTTTTGCACATATTGAATAACTTTGTAGTGGACACGAAGCCTCATGACTCCATCATTGTCAATGACTACATGTCTGCACTACCAACTAGAATTGTGCAGTTCGTCAAGCGAGCTGCGAAACCAAAATTATTATAAAACTACAAAGAGGAAATCGTTGTAGAGAATGACCTATGCGCGATTGGAGTCATCAAGAATTATGAACTATCGCAGGAATCCAAAGATGTGAGTAGGAAGCCCCAAGCTACGAAGAGCAAGGGTAAATACAAGGAAACAAGTGACATTGAAACCCTTGCATGTCTTGTCAAGAACTTGAAAACAAAAGTGTTTGAGCTCAAACAACGAACATTTGACACATCTACGAGCAGCCGACTACCCAGGAAAAGACTGGGAAGCATGTTGTCAGGTAGCAATCGCTTCTTGACTAAAACTGTATAGATATCCAGCTCAGTGTTCTAGGTCGAACAATGCATGAACAACACATTTTTCTCATTTCATGAAGATAAGCACCTGTAAGGGTCGTGTTCAGGCTGGAAACTAGTTGCAGGTTCAATATGCGACCACATGCCAAACATGATGAGTAGTGAACCAGGATGGCTAGGAGACATGAACGATGGTGAATATGTTGCACCTAATGATACCCCAAGTGTTGGGCAAGTGATTAACTTGTATCATTGCTCGCAAGTAGCGTAGAAGACAAACACTAAGAAGTAACCCCAAAATAAAAATGGTTGTTGCAATCATAGAGGTCAATGGGCTCCCCCCATAGAAATACAACAAAGGCTCAAACTACTAAGGAAGGCTGATCCACCAGCTATCCAAAAGAAAAAAAACACAAAGAAAGCTCAGGAAGATAGTGATAGACAAGAGTTCATCCATGAGAAGAAAACTGCAGAACACTCCATTGGACAACATGAACACTAGTCTCACCCTGTATATATCCATGAGTCTACCCTCTCTGGATTACAATATCATTGAAGACATGAAAAAAAATCAAGCAAATATCACTTTGTTCGAGTTGGCTAAGATTCAAAGTCAGCGGGATATTCTGCTACGTGCACTAGCGCAACCACCTATGGACAATACAACCTCTACCAACAAGAGAGAAAGCACACCTCTTGGATCACTCTCAACTATGCTAAACAAAATTCAGATGGGAGAAGAAAAAAGTGTTTTCCCTCCATTCCTACTTTCATTTGAAATCTTTAACTCTAATGTGCATAATTGTTTGGTTGATTCTAGCATGGTAACCAACGTCATGCCACTCTCCATTGCCAAAAAGATCAATGCGAAATGGAGAAGGACATCCATGCGGATCATCCAACTCGATCAAACATGCATACCATCCATTGGTGAACTTCGAGATGTGGTCATATGACAATTTCATGACAACTGAGTTCACTAGTTGTTATAGTGTTTTCTCCTCGGATATGTACGAAAAGGAAACACTTAAGATCGTGGATGAAAAATAGTCTCAACAATATAAATGGATACTAAACATCGTATATCCACAACAACTGATAGAAAGAAAACCTGCCAAAGTCCTGATCTATGCCACAATCATAGTTAAACAATAAAGTGAAATAGTAATAAATGCGGGTAACTCCAATAATCCAATGGAAACTAGATATGCAAAGAATAGTTTTTATTAAATAACAACTGCGAAGGGAACAAATAGAGGTTACCAGCCCCCCTTTATGGGATGGGTTCTTGGCTATCCTCAAATGTCTTCAGCTTGTGTAGAGTCTCTCTCCTCTCTCGTGCGTAAAACCAACAAATAAATGTTTGAGCTCAATGGGAACTCAAATGGAAACAAAATGGTGTGTGCCAATGTGATAATAATTAGAGTTACAATAGTGAGTGCAACAATGGAAATAATCAAAAGTGAATAATTAATGGAAAACCCTTTTATTTATAACAAAATATTGAGTTATCCTCGAATAGTGAGAAATAGTAAAATATTTTTAACCCCATTCTTGGAATAACCACTTGAAATATTTATTATATTTGGTTAGGAGGGAAAAAATATTTAAACTTTTATTTAGAAATAATAAATAAATAAATGATTTATTTATCATCTCGTGAAATTGGTTAAGGATAATAAACAAATAATGATTTATTTAATTATTCCTAAGAGATTTAGTCAAACTTGGCAAGGAATAATAATTAATTAGTGATTCTTTAATTATTCCTATAGAAAAATAAGATAATTAATAATTTATCTATTTATTCTTCACAATCCGGTCAAATATGTCAAGGAATATTAATTAAATAATGGTTTAATTAATTATTCCTAGAAGATATTTAATTAAATAGTGATTTATTTAATTATTTTTCATGGGTTTAATTATAAATTACTTAGCAAGTGTGGTTTATTAAGTAATTTCTCACAATGAAAGAAATTTTACTATGGTAAAATTGGCCTTACATGGTGTACGTTGATATATCTAGTAAATTAGGCTAGATGATGAATTTTTTGGTGATAACACTAGTGCATAAACATCGTTGTTGTTGACATACCAAAAGCGTATGGCTTACTACTCATATGAGACTAGTCTAGCAGGTTGAACAGATACTTTGCTATAGATTGGTCAGACTTGTGGCTTCCATACAAAGGAAAAAATAATAAAATCTAGGTGTTATCGGAGAGATACATGAGGCACAACATCACTCCCATCAATGGCGAGAACAAACCATTGGCCTTTAGAGAGCTCATGTTTGACAACTGCCTCTTGGAAACAATGCTGGGGTGTTATCTTGCATATCCGCCTCTGGCCCCACCAGACATGTAGTTGGGTCTCCTTCCTTGCCTAACTGATGGAAATAAATCTTGTACAGTGCATTGTAACATTAGTGGGAGTAGTAGCAATGACAGTAGTATCAGTAGTACAAGATTGTCAAATGGTATATGTACAGACAAGTTGTAGACGATGTAATTCGACCAGTCAAATACACAGGATGGATCTAGAGTTGGGTGTGTCTTGATTGACCCAAAAAATAGGAAACATTTGATTTCAAGCCGCATGGAGTTTGAGTTCATAAACAACACTTTTGAATACAAAGCACTCTTATTGGGCTTGAAAAAATCCATTAGTCTCAATGTGGTCACACTCAAAGTGGTAGGTGATTCATGAATAGTGGTACGACAGGTACGTAACACGATATGCTCTTTATCACCTCATCTCAAAAGTTACCAACAAGATGTATGGTGAGTTATCTCTAAATTCCAAGCATTTAATATCATTGTTGTACCAAGAATGCGTAATGTAGCTGCCAATGCTTTAGCAAACACAACTTCTAGAATGTCACCGCTTAGGGATAGGTCTAATATTGAAATTTTATATCGGCCTTCTATCCCAAATAACATAACTAATTTACATGTGTTTTCCGATGATCAACCGATACTGCATTTCATGGCCAACACTGATATCCTCAAAGATGTAGCAATTGACAAAGATGAGAATGAGTAGTCTTTTCAAGATGAGGTTGATGACAGGAAAGGAAAGCTCATCCCCAAGGGTATGGTACCTTTAGAAAAGAAATATGACTTGCAAGACCACTTTCAGGGGCCAAAGAACAAAAAAACCCACAACTCTACCATGATGCACAAACTCATTAAATTGGGAATGGAACAAGATCTGAAGTTCGTAAATCTTGTTACGTGTTGCACATAGCAGGAGTGACAAGCCTTTTCCCTTGTTCAAATAGTAAAAGGATGTGTTTGTGTGGACATATGATAATCTGAAAACTTACGACACACGAATAATCCAACATATCATTCCAATCAAAGAACAGGTCAAGCCATATCACCATAAGTTGAGGAAATTACATTCATCACTTGAACCCGTCATATAGAAAGAACTCACCAAGTTGTTGGATGCATGGATAATATATAGATTTTGTCATTCCACATGGGTTCCAAACCTTTTTCCTATACATAAGTACTGTGGGGAAATCCACTTATGTGTTGATTTCCAGAACTTGAACTTGAAATGTGTCTATGGAGAACATTTTGTAGACAACATCTGGGGCATAAATGTTTTCCTTACTTGACAGGTTTTCACGATATAATTAGGTCTTGGTAGCGAAACATGATCGACTCAAAACTACCTTTTGTACCAAGTGGGGTATGTTCGCATACGAACGAATGTTGTTTGGGCTTGTGAATGTAGGTGCAACCTTTCAGCGCACCGTGGGCATCGCCTTCTGCAAACTCATTTAGACAGAGAATAGTGGTGTACCTCGACGATTTGACTATGTTTTCAAGAAAACGGGAAGACCACATATGCCATCTGAAGAATTTTTTTAGCGATGTCGGATATATGAGATTTCCTTGAATCCCAAAAAGACCATATTTGCAGTGTTTGAGGGGAAAATCCTTGGGCACATCATAGCTAGAAGTGAGATCGATGTTGATTTGAACCAGATCTAGAATATTACATAGATCCCTCACCCAACCAACAAGAAAGCAATGGATTCCTTCTTTGGAAAGATAAAATTCCTTCAGAAGTTCATCTCAGACTATGTGTATGTAGTAAAACCAATGCAAGACATGATTAAGAAGGATGTAGTATACAGTTGGGGAAAGAGAAAAATCTACGCATTCACCCATATCAAGAAGCCTATTGCAGAAGCACCTACACTCTATAACCTAGATTTCAACAAAGAATTCCTATTATACACCTTTGCTTCTGAAAAATCACTTACTGCAGTACTCACTCAGAAGGATGAGATGAACGGTGAACATCCCATCTCCTTCATGAGTGCAATCTTGAACAGACCCAAAATCAACTACCCCACCATTGACAAGCAACCATATGTAGTATACAAGGCGGTGAAACACTTCCGACCCTACTTTCTCAAGAACCATTGCATAGTGTATGTGCCTCACCTAGCAACCCTCTCAGTACTCATACAGTAAGTGCTGGGTGAATGACATGCAAACTGGATGAAAGGCTTGCAAGATTATGATCTTAATATCAAGCTAGTTCACACTATAAAGGGTCATGGTCTCTGCAGACTCATAGTTGAGGTAGTACACGTACAGGAGGAAGAAGAAGAGCTTTCCCTTTGGGAGTAGGAAATCGAAATGTATGATGTAGTATAAGAACCACCCACTGCATGTGGAAAATCTTGGTACAAAGATGTGCACTTGTACCTTGAGCTTGGCATCATACCCTCTCACTTCTCCATGAGACAGGAGAGGGAAGTGCACCTTAAAGCTTTCGCCTATCAGTTCTTGCACAGAATGCTTTATAGAAATCACAATAACAAAACCTTTCTCAGGTGCATAAAGGCACATGAATCAGAGAAGGTTTTCAAATATTTACATGACACACCAGCCATGGGTCACTTTGCAATAAATAACATTGCACACAAAGTTATGTGAGCTGGTTACTACTCACCCACATTATTCAAGGATTCACACGGCTACGTCTGCAAGTGCTCGGTCTGTTAGCGATGCGCCGGTAGAACACGAAGGTCAGTAGCCCCACTGTAACCTATTGCAATGACTAAACCATTCCAATAATGGTGCCTGGACATCATTGGGGAAATTTTCCCACATTCGCCAAAACAACACCACTACATTTTGACAACAACTTATTACTTCACGCAGTGTACATAAGAATTTCTGCTCAAGCAAGTGAATGACCCGTATGTCATCAAAATCCACCAATAGAACATCATCTCACGCTTTTGTGTCCCGATATCACTTGTTTTTTACAATGAAAATTGCTTTTCATCTTTGAAGATTTATGATTTTTCATTGCAATATGGTATTTTTTTGAAGCACTCATATAACTACTACCCGTCGAGAAATGGTCTTGAGAAGTGTAACTAGCACTTTGTGTTGATGAATTCCTTATGGGCTAACTGTGTAACACCCAAACCCTCTCTGAATACCTTGCCATACTTCCTACTCTATGGGAAAGAAGCCATCCTACTGTCCAACATTTACTTGCCTCCACTTTAGTTGTCTCAAGAATAACAAGGCAAGCCTTGTCTACTAGTTCCGCGTAAGATGGATACACTTCACAAACTATAGGAAGAAAGGATGAAAGAAAAAGAAAATTTTACACTGTACTAGAACCATATCAAGAGATGGTTCGACAAGAATTCTATAGGGAACACTAACTTCGATGTTGGTGATTTAGTCTTGAAATCAGATAAACACCATGATGATAAATGTAAGCATACAGAGTTGCAGCCCCTATGGATTGGTCTGTAGACTATACATGAGAAGCTTCACTCACACACATACTATCTACAATCACTTGAAGGGAGGATTGGAAAAATTCTTGTCAATGAACAAAATCTTAAACATTATTTTCAGTAAGTGGGGAATGCACTCCCTACTATGTACATAGTCTATTTACTACTTCTTGTTTTACTTTTTCGATTTCTCTTACTATTTCTATTTCATTTATTTTTTTTGTTTAGTATCATTCTAGTTTTGGTTTTTGTAAATATGTGCTGCCCTTTGCTGAGTATTGGAGTTTGCATGAGTAAGTGGCTGAGGTCTAAAGAGACTTGTGACACTATAGCGCTTGGCTAATCATGTGTCTATCTTCTTTGTGCTTTGTTATAACCTTTGGTTGATGAATTATTGACAGAAAATACAAGTTGTCTGTAAGGGAAACTTGTGTCCAACCATGAACCTATGTCCACACTGGGAAAACCCATGCCTGTACTCAACTTACTGCTCTATGTGATCAAGCTCATCCAACTAGTAGAAATCGAGAAGGGGAAATCTAAATGAGAAAACCTATGTTAAAGGTCTTACATGCTTCCTTCAAGGAACAACCTCTTCTACTCTCAATAAGTCACTAACCCTCTTTTGCCACAAAAATAAATAAGTGCCTATGCACAGTCCTCTTTAAAATACAAAGGCTAAAGAAGAGAAAAGTTTCCTACATAGAGAGGTGAAGCATGCAACTCCACCTGGGTAATAACCAGGCTCGCTGGAAGTGGATAAATATGTGTGTTTCTTCATGACTCCATTGGGATACTATCCAGGGTTGCTGGTAGTAGATAACCACCATAGATGAAAACTTATGCACTGAATGTTTTTAACTCACGAGCCAAACTACCCTTCCCAATTTCGAAATACTCTGATCAAGCTGAAACTTTTTGTTATGTTTGACTGATTTTGCGAAAGGTGAACTACGTTTATCCATGGGGTAAGCGGGGAAGACAAAGTAACCCACACAATGATTTAATACTCCCTAAAAGACAAAGGCCTTGTGCTGTCAATCAACCAAAACAAAGAATCTAGAGTTTAACCAGTGTGTCACCAGGTGTTGTAGTGGCTACAAAACCCTCCAAAACTTTCTCCTGCATTCAATTTTAGAGCCTTCCTTGGGTTTTTCCTTGATGTTTGCAAGCACTTGGGCTCATCCTATGAGTCCATGTTGAGTCTTGCACCCTCCTCACTTAACTGTTCATCAAACATATTTCTACATGTTGGTCACAGTTGCATGCTTGCAGTCATGTTCTGGCCATGCATAAGGTCCACCTTCATGTGTAAAAGTTGTGTTCATTAAGTAAGAATGTGTCACACTCACACATGAAGTTTTATGCACTATCAGGCAAGCATTGTCACATTCATTCGATGATCCATCACAAGTGTCGTGCTTGTCACTCACACCGTCAATCAATTACACTAAGTGTATGTTGTCAAAGTGTCTTATCGTCATGTAATGTTGAGCGTGTGTTTGCGAGGTCATGCATGTACAAAGTCACTTGTTCACACACTTCATCATTTTTTTAGAACTCTATCGACTGGACCAACACCCAAGGGCTGAACATTTTGCTAAGATGCATTGTGCAGTTTCAGCTCTCAGCGATTATGTACTACTACCTATAATTACACAAAGATTGAGGCTGCCTCCCAGGTAGTTTGCACTACACAACCCTCGAATTGACTCAATCGAATTTCAACCATAATATTGCGGAAGTTTCCTAGCAAGACATTTCAATCTTCGCTTCCCGCAAGCACATCAACTAAGCCTCTAGTTGGTTAACATGAGAGTTTGATTGGGAGGTGACCTCGGGCCTCCTCCAAAAAATTATACAAAATATAGCAAGCATGCCCACTCTTCTGACTAAAGAAACTATGTAGACATGTTAGACAGACACCAAGTGTCCATCAGTGTCTCCCTCAAAACATTGTGAAGCTTTTCCAACCACTCAACTGGACAGCGGCTCACCCAAAAAATTGTGCAGCGTTCATGCCCAACATCCCACTCAGATCGGAAAATGTGCAAGGATGACCAAAAGAACAACCTCCCAGCAATTGTACAATTTTTGCAAACAACACTCTCACAACTTGTTGCCATCTCCCTTAAAAAATGACACATTTTTTCCAAGAAAGCCTTCTACAGCCCACTTCTAGCTCCCCAAAGGAATTGCATAGTTTTTGCTGTCAACACCCTATACTGCCTACAATGCTTCCCTCAAGAAATTACATAGATTTATCATCCAACCAAGCTAGATCCCATGGATAGTCACTTTTTGATCCAAATTTTCTATCTCAATCTCCCAGTGACTTCTACGCAATTTTCGCCGACAGTGTCCGAAGCCCACATCCTAGGTTGAAATCTGCCTTGCAAAATTTCATAGCCTTTTCCTCTCTCGCAGTCACCTGCATCCAAAAGTGAATGACATTGCATCATGGCAAACTAGGAGATTTATGGATTTGATGTCATCTCATCATGAGTGATTGCAGATACAGGTACAGGGATAAGACATGATGCGATGATGAATGTCATGAATAAGGAGAGCACATGCAAGCATATTTGTTCTCGAATGGACAAATGAAGAGTGGATGCAGGGAGATTTTTTCACAAATGGATGAACATGCAAAGCATGCAAAAGTACAAGTGAAGTAGCGATGTGCACATACCACATCAAGCGAACACCAAGAACATCAAAGAATCCACACACCTTGCCATGAAGAACTTAACCTATGATACACCAAGAGCACATCCATCACTCAGCAGCATTGCAAATCGACATGGAAACCACCAGTAGCATGAACATACTAGAACTATCGTGTCAAGTCATTTCATGGGTCATCTCAGCCACGTCACTATTGTGGGCCATACTATTGTAAATCAATGTAATGTAACGTGGAAGTCCAAGAGACGCACATGTAGTATGAATAGTCATGTAAGTTTGAAGAGTCAAATAAGTCAAACAGTCACAAGGGCTAGTTTTACCCTTGGCTATAAATACCCCTCATTTTTATATGCAAAAGAATTTTTCACCTTGGCTCCTCCCACATAGCCTTGAGGGTTTGTAGTATTTTCTTTTAGGAGTGAGCAATGGCTCGAACACCCCGTTATCGGGGTTAGTGGTGTATGATGTACTAATGTGTCTTGGAAATTTCACTTAATTCAGAATCTAGATAACAAGACAACACATTTTCACATATGTATTGTAACTATTTGTAAGACTAATCTTTGAACACTTGTAATGCATGTTGCTTTAACCTGTGTTAAAATAATTGAACTATTTCAGTTTTTCTAATACATATGTTTATGAAAATGTGTTATATAATTTGTTAACGCTATGTTTCCGTTATGGGTTTCCAACACAACCTTTCCCATAAACTTGTTATAACGACCGTCGCACTCACACAAACTATTTCGTTGAGTGTTGTACATGCTATCCTTTCTTGTGTGTTTCTGATTGTCACATCCATGTGGACTACTCTGCCGGAAGTTGCGCATGTCCTATTGTGTTGCTTGTCTCTAACAGAGTTGGGACTCTTCACTTTTGACTAGAGACTCACTTCCACCCTCTCCCTCAGTGGCAAAAGAACCTTGACATAAGTAACATTAGCACTCACCATGCGCACAAACCTTGTTTTTGGAAGACAAGGTAGACCACTCTCATGTGGTGACAAGCAAGAGCTAAGGCAAACCTTCAAGATAATGGAAATCATGCCATCATACCAGATGGGACTCCTACACCAAATGATGGGAGGTCTAATTGGGACTTCACACCGAGGAGATCCCCTGAATGTTGGCAGGTCGAGCACCATCAACAAAATGTAAAGTAGATATATGGTGGGAAGATGTAAATAACTTTAGATATAATTATGAGGAGGATTTGAATTGGAGTAAATTCGAGAGACTATTGAAGAGGAAGTATCTATCGGAGAGGTACTATGATCATAGGGAAAAGGAGTTTTATGAGCTAAAAGTGGGATCTATGACCGATGATGAGTACACTAGAAAACATATGGAGTTGTTGAGGTATGTGATTTACCCCAAGGAGGAGAAGGCCAAGATTCAAAGATTCATTAGTAGGTTGTCAATAACATTCAAAGTCAAGATTGAGTTTGATGAGCCTAGATCATTGGAGGAGGCCATAAGAAATCTAAATCATTATTATGAGAAATCAAAGAACAAATATGAGACTAAGTTGGACTGGAAAGCTAATGCAAAGAACAAAGGAAAATGGGACAAAAATCAAGCAATAATTTAGGGTACAAGTAATCAAGAAAACACAATGCCATCTAAGAAGTTCAATGCATCTGACATAGGACAGGGACTTCAATTTGAGGAGCAGGATAAGGATGAAGGCTCAAAGCCTTTGTAGTGTTGGAATTGTGGAGGAGAGCATCATAGGATATTTCCACGACATCAGGGTGGCAGGTCGCAGATCTAGAGTGCTCAAGAGGCATATATAGTGGAAGATGTTAGACATAGTATTCCTAGGATATGTACAGAATTGGAGAACAGACAAGCATATCACCAGGTTTCTAGTATCGATATGGATGATAAGATTTTTGATCATGTTGTTTCTATTTTTCTTTACCCTAGACCTAATTATAGTTATGTTAATCCTGACCTGGTGGATAAGTGTGATTTGAATAAAGAAGTACATGCAGAGTATTGGTTAGTGAAGTTAGCTATAGCTACAAATAAGTGAGTTCATCATTGGGTAATATCTTGTGCATTTTAGTTGAATGGTATGTCTACATCATCACATTTGAATGTATTTCCATTGTCATCATATAGTATCTTTCTGGTTATGGACTAGTTGTATCTTCATAGGACCAAGTTGGATTGTTATGAAAAGGATATTGAGTTCTTGGATGACAATGGGGAACAAAGAGTCTTACAGAGTAAGAAGAAAGAAACATAAGTGAGAATGGTGGCCACTATGTAGGCCAAGCATAGTGATAGGAAAGGATGTGTGTTATTTGCAGTGCATATTTCTAGTGACAAAGGTAAGGAAGCTAAGGATGCAGACATTTTGAGTAGGTACGTAGTTCTATAGTAGTTTCAGGATGTATTTCCTACAAATATTTTAGATTTGTCACCTTGTAGGGAAGTATATTTTTCTACTAATTTGATAGCAAGGGAAACAACAACATCGAAGTCACCTTATAGGATGAGCACAGCAGAGTTGGTAGATTTTAAGATGCGGTTGAAGAAAATGTTTGACAAGGGATACATTAGGCCAAGTGTATCTCCTTTGGGTGCACCAATATTGTTTGTAAAGAAGAAGGATGATACTCTTAGTTTATGCATTGATTACATGAAGTTGAACAAAGTGACTCTCAAGAAAAAGTACCTATTGTTGAGTATTAATGACTTGTTCGATCAGTTGAAGGGAGAAGTAGTGTTATCAAAGGTTGATCTCATATCTAGATATCGTCAATTACACATTAAAGAGGAGGACATCTATAGTACTACTTTCCATACTAGGTATGGGAATTATGAATTTGTTGTAGTTCCATTTGGTTCAATTAATGCTCCAACTACTTTTATGTGCTTGATGAATAGTGTGTTGCATCTTTATTATTCTATTCATTGATGATATATTGGTATCTTATAAAAATGAAGAATGGAATGTCTAATAGTTCTAGTAGTATTGATATTGTTGAGAGAGCATCAGTTGTATATTAAGCTCAACAAGTTCATTTTCTTTCAGAAAGAGTTACATTACATGGGACATGTGGTTTTCAAGGAAGGCATAGCAGTAGATCGAGATAAGATAAGGGATATCATGTAGTCGTTAGCTCCTAGAAATATGGATGAGATAAGATACTTTATGGTATTACAAAGTTATTATAGGAGTTTCATCAAGAAATTCTCACAGATTGCATATCCCAGCTCAACATTGCAATGAAAATGTGCAACATGTTTTGAGTAGTTAAAGGAGTTGTTGACACATGCTGCAATGTTAATGATATTAGATCCAAAAAAAGAGATTGTTGTATGTACAAATGCTTATGAGAGAGGACTTTGTGGAGTCCTTATGCAAGAAGGATAGGTGGTGTGCTATGAATAACTAAATGCATATGAGCAATACTATCTGACACATGATATTGAGTTGGCAGCGATCATTCATGCATTGAAGATGTGGAGGCACTATCTTCTTCCTAGATGATTTGTATTGATGACTGATCACAACGGACTGTAGTATCTATTTGACCAATCCAATCTAAATTCCATGCAAGCTAGATGGTTGTCCATGATCACTGAGTTCGACTTTGAGATAAGGTATGTAAAAGGTAAAGAGAACATGTTTCTGGATGCTCTTAGCAGGCAGATATAGGTGAACCACATAACAACTATGAGTTCTGATGGGACATATTTAGAAGCTTAGATATTACAGGTAGGTCAACAGGATAACATGTACACGGATCTTAGCTACATGTTACAAAATAGTACAAGTACATGTATGATGCAAGTACATGTATAGGTATAGGTGTAGGTACATGTGCACGATATGTGGACTATTGCCTCATGGTAGATGGATTGGTCAGGCTTAGAGACAGGATATATGTGCCAAACAACAGTGATATCAAGAAGGCAATCTTAAGGGAGTTCCATGTGAAACCACATTAAGGTCACCCAAGATATCAGAAGACACTAACGATGGTGAATAAATTTTATTATTGGCCAAATTTGAAGAGAGTTGTGGAAAAATTCATGGCTAGGTGCTTGGATTGTGAGCAAGTGTAGATAGAGTGTAAGCTTCCTAGTGAACTACTACATCTGATTCTGATTCTAGTGTGGAAATGGGAGGTCACTTCGATGAACTTCATCACAGGTTTTCCGAACACATCTAGGTAACATGATTCCATCATGGTTGTGGTGGAAAGTTCGATGAAGGTAGCATAGTTCATTCGAATGAAGTCAACATACTCAGCAAATGATGTAGCATAGGTCTTCATTAGATATGTGATGAGATTGCATCGTGTTCCACATAATATTTTTTTAGATAGGGATG
Source organism: Pinus taeda (assembly GCA_000404065.3). Taxonomy (NCBI): domain Eukaryota; kingdom Viridiplantae; phylum Streptophyta; class Pinopsida; order Pinales; family Pinaceae; genus Pinus; species Pinus taeda. The sequence goes on along the minus strand of APFE031009806.1, from coordinate 29,385 downwards.
CCAACTTGACTTCCAATATTTGGAAGGAGTTATCTGCAAGATTAGGTACAAAATTGGCATTGTATACACCTTACGATCTATAGATAGATGGACATATAGAGAGAGTCAATAGTATATTTGAGGACATGTTGAGGATGTATGTGATTATTGGGATGGGGTCCCCTGGGTATATTTTGGGGCTAAAAGCCCAAGTTTTGATCTACAAAATATATAGTCTACGTGAATTATGGTCACAGAGCACGAAGATAGTTAAATATTCATAAAGGGTTTTACCCTTCTTTATGTAAATTAATTCATCTTTTTGAGGATCTACCCATGGTCTGTAGACCCTGGGTTTTTATAAATAGGTGTGTCTTAGAATGTCTAAGGTAAGTAAGAGAAGATGAAGATGAATGTAATGGGTCTGTATAAGGAACATCATAGAAGTCTTAGAATAGAATGAAGGCTCTATAGCTGTGTGCACAGAGGCCGAGAGTAGAGTCCATAGCTAAGAGTGTGGACGCTTGGAGCTGAGTGCAGAGGGACATTTTGGGTTTGTAAGCTGAATCCATTATTAATAAAGAATATTGTTGTAGAAATACCCATGTTTATCTCTTTACCTCTATTTTATATGAATGCACTTTATGTTGTGTTAGGTTTATGAAATAATGATGCATTGATGCATGAATTTACATGATTTATATTGTTATATGAATGCAATTGGTGTTAGTTGTTTACATGAAGATTATCATGTTGTATGTTAAAGTTATCAAACTCTTATGCTAATCTGAGTAATTGTTGGGTTAAGAGTAATATTTGATGTGCATAAGTAGCTAATTAGCCTATTCAAGGTCTGCGAAAGCCAGTTGTAGACCTTGATGGAGGTCTAGAGGTTGATTCAAGGAAGTTATATCAATAATCCTTTAAGGCTTATCGATCTACGCGAAGGAAGATTTTGGGCATAAAATGAAATCATACTAATCTCTGGGTGCAGAAACTTGGTCCAACATCCCCCCATACTGCTTCGGGTGAGGTCTTAGTCTGCTTTCTGCAAGGATTTGTCAGGACCCACTAAGCTAACAAATGGTTCTGTTGCTGGGGTCAAGATCTGCATAAAGAGATGTGTGATGTCGTATCACTAGAACTTGACAAAGAAAGAAATTGAGAAGTGGTTGGATAGAAATATCCATGAATTTACAACCCAAGAGAACAAAAATCCATGCTCGATAAAAGAATAGTGGTTGGACAAGTATCTATACACTGAAATATACAAGATGATCTTCTACAAATTCCCGATCGAACTATACAAGTGGATCACTAAATTGGAATATGACCGAGGACGGTGGAGGCTTGACAGTAGAAATAGTGTGGATCTTGGCGCTAGTGCGGAGGTTGGAATCTTCTGAAGATAATATCGTACATGCTGTTGATCATTGGCTTGATCGAGTCATAGGAGGATTTGTGACAGAATTCATGGTTGACACCTTAGTTAGCTACAATGAAGCATAACGACTCTTTTTCAAAGGATCGCAAGGTAAGTATTTGAAATATTTGAATACTTGGATTAAAATGCTCTTGTGTGAAAAGTGGGTTATGCCACTACCTTGATGTTTGGATTTACGTGAAGTGCAAGATTCTTTAGAAATAAGAAGAGAGAAGGTCCTGAATACAACCCATTGATAGAATCTCCTTCAAGTGACGAAAAGGGAGTGTTATAGAACTCACCATGAAGTGCTGTAGAATTGATAAAGTTGATTTTTCGTGAATACCTCATCTTTACACACCACCTCAACCTTCACCTCAATGACATACATCTTCACCCACACCACCACCACCTCTACCACCGTTCAATATGTTGAATACCATGAAGTTTCCCATTTTCAAGGGCTTGGGAAGTGAGGACCCAGATTAGTTTTGGTTTGCTATGAAGGGTGGATGAATGGCATTGAATATTATGGTGATGATATAAACAAGATGTCGTTGGTTATTGCTCTACAAGATTGCATGTTGACATGGTACATTAAGTACTGCACCGATAGCCCACTAGCATCGTTAGTGTGCACTCAAACTGCTCTGAATAAGGAATTTGGTAGGCCCAAGTTTGAATTGCAATCAGTCATTGGATTCAACGAACTCATGATGAGGCCTGGTGAAACACCCTAGGATATGGATCAGAGACTAAATTGACAGATCCATGAGGCTAACATGAACCTCGCAGATAGTAAGCATTACGAATGGTTTGTAGCCTCGCTCCTGCCCCACCTAAGGGTTTCTTTAATGCAATAAAAGATAGGGACCCAAGAGGAAGCCCTGGAAATTACAATGAGATTGCATGAAACACTTATTCAAGATGTTGCTTTGGGTGTTTAGCAGATTCATCCAGAGTTGCAAATCTTGAAGAAGGAAAAGGTTGCTTGATCGGAGGTGCACGAAGACGTTTGGTGCCTAAAATATAAAGGGCAGGGGTATGATAAAGATCAATGCCCTATTTTTGTGAACTATATTACAGTGGTTGGGGCCAATGCCCCTGAGACAAGAGGCTTCCATAGGACCAAGTATAGGACATCCATTGTGGTGCGCTATCTATTAGGTAGCTAGAAAACATGTAATTGACAATTATCACTAGCTGTAAACAATTATACAGACCCCACAATAGTTATTCTAGAATTTCTATAAATCGGTGGACCACGATGAGTGCAATTGTTGTAGCTATGAATTGATGATGGAAAGAGCACCTTTGCATCAAATGCAAACATAAATTTTGCCTCCAAATGAAGGTGCTAGAGGAGTGCGAGGAGGATATCAAGGGTCTGGATGAGGCCGAGGAGGAGGAGGACGTAGTAGAGGTCAAGGACAAGTTATTTGCTACAATTACGGAGTGTCGAGACACTATACGTGGGAGTGTACCACATGATCAAATAATGCCCTATACTAATAACTAAGTTATAGGAGAAGAAGGCACATCCTAAATGCTCTACCCAAAATCTAGAAATGATGAGGGCCAAGCCCTGTGAGGAGGATCCCAATGTGGATATTGTGTTGTGAAGCGGAATGATAACTAGTGATGATAAAGGAAGGAAACCTCAAGAATGTGAGTGGGTTCACAAGGCTCCAGGAAAGGAGGTTGGGTTTGATCTAGAGTGCACAAAGGAAATGGTCATGGAAGCAAAGAAAAGCTTCGCTGAGGCCTCTGCCTCAAGAAGTCAGGACAAGCTATCTGAAGAAGTTGACCCCTCGATGCGTACCACTTTCTTGGAGACTTGTATGAAGTTGATGTGTGATAGAAAGGCCATGGAAGGGCTACAAGAACTGATAAATAAGTGTGTTGGTAAGGAAGGTTCTCTTGAAGGACACCGCACAGTCAGAAATATAGGAAAACACATGACAAGAACAGGGTGTGAGATGAGGCTTACCGCGCAAATAGGAGACTATGAAATGGATCAAGGGTAGGATGCAAATGATTTTCCTAAATAGTCATCGGAAATGATGGGAGACCTACACTGTAGTGGTATCTAATTCAATTAAGAAAGGAAAATCAATAGAAGATTATCCCTATGGGGAGATTTCAAGGTGTTAGCATGTTCGCCGATTTTGAAGTGATACAGATTATTGATGAGGACAATCCATACCCCTCGCTCCTGGAAATTGATTGGGCTATCGACATGAATGGGGTAATTAATTTTAAGAAGCAGATCATGCCGTTTGAAAGGAAATTGCTCCATGTAGTAGTACCATTGGACCTTGCAAAAGGATTGTGCTATATTGAACTAGTCCACAACTATGAGGAAGGAAATGCTAATTTGGTCCAAATCTATAAAATAACAGCGCCAGACCAAGATAGGGTTAATCCAATAATCGATGGACTAATTGCATGGGAGTGTGAAAGCTCCTATACCTCATATTCAGATGAATAATTGGAACACTAGAAGAATAGGTTGCACGAAGTATCCATGCTACACTGTAATATAATGACTAAATCGTTGCACTGTGTTTCATTGAAGGTAAGAAATTTACCTTATTATGATAGTTTGACTGATGTAGGTAAATTATTAGACACATTTGAAAGGGCAGTACTGGAGAATAATTGGTTCCAAGCGGTAGATTTGGCGCTACGCGTTACTCCTGGGTGGTGGTAGGGTATGCATAAACATAGTTTTGATGAATGGCACGAGTAGAGAAGATAAATGAGATTGTAGTTTGGTCGCCCGAACATTAGGCTAACTGAAAAATACGATGGAAGAAATGATCTGCATGATCATTTAGCAAAATGGACTAAGGTCTATGGAATGGAGCCGTAGCTAGAGCAGGTGCATATTTTCTGTCACACTTTGGAAAACATTCCTATCAATTGGTACCTGGAAAAAGAGCTCCTCCATGGTATCATAGAGTGGAACATCTTGAGAGAAGTATTTTTGATGACCTTCAACTTTTACAATGGCTTTGAAACCATCGATGAAGTAATGCATGAGGTTAAGGTAGTAATCTTCATAAAATTGTAGGATCCTTTACAATTGATTCAACCAGATTGGAGCACACAACTGCACCATGTGTTGGAGTGCTATAATGTGACTGCTGAAGAAGATGATGAGGATCCAAGGAATATTAATATCCCAGAGGTTGAAGGCCACTGTGAATTTGAGGGTCTGCAGATAGAGAGTCCATACATCATTGCACCATTGAAGACTAGACAAGTGAACATTGGCACAGAGGAAGATCCGAAGTTTGCGAAGATTGGAGATTACTAGGTAGATGCCACTATAGATAAGGTCGTTGAGTTGGTCCATGAGTATCAATATTTTTTCCCTACAAAGTTTTCAGACCTGAAAGGTATCATAGGATACCTGGGTGTAATGGAAATAACTTTGAAAGCAGAAGTGAAGCCTATTAGGCAAAGGCCATATGGCCTAAATCCCGGATTTAAGGAAAATGTCTGCTTGGAGTTCGACAAGATGCTTGTAGAGGGCATTATTGAACTGGTGGAGGAATATGATTGGGTGGGTCCAATAGTTGTTCAAGAAAAGGAGTAGAAGGATGAAATAAGGATTTGCATAGATCTCAGGAAGCTTAACAATGCTTGCGTTCATGATATTTTTCCAACACTATTCATAGATGAAGTACTAGATAATGTTGGAGGGCAGGAGGTCGACTCATTCACTAATGGGTTCTCTGGATACCATCAGATTAAGATTGCACCAGAAGACATGAGCAAGATGAACTTTATGACAGAGTGGTGATGTTTCTAGTATACAATGATGCCTTTTGGACTTAAGAATGCGTCGACGATCATTTGGCGCGTAGTCATTGTGGTGTTCAAAGAATTCATTCACAAGTTCTTCGAGGTATATTTTGATGATTGGGGAGTTTTTGGGCTAGTAAACTGCCATGTAGTTAGTTTGTGCTTGATGTTGGATATATGCCAAAGGTATCAGATTGTACTAAACCTGAAGAAATGCTTGTTCTATTCCCCTTTCAGAATCTTTCTCAGTCATGTGGTGTGAAAACAAGGATTAATGATGGACCCTACTAAGATCATTGTCATAATTAATTTGGAGGTGCCAAGAAGTGTTAAACAACTGTGCTCAACGCTGGGTCATACTGGGTATTATTGGAATTTCATCAAGATTTATGCTCAGATTACTGCACCTATGGAGAGGCTATTGAAGAAGGATGCTACATTCTGTTGGGATGAAGAATGTCAGTGGAGTCTAGATGTATTGAAGGAGAAAATGGTCACTACACTGATCATAGTCTTCCTAGATTGGAAGAAGGAATTTCATGTGCATGTGGATGCCTCATGTATTGTGCTAGGAGTAGTGCTGACCCAGGTCATGAAGGAGATATGGATCACCATATAGCATTTGCAAGGAGGAATTTTTCAAAGGATAAAAATAATTATTCGACAATCGAGCGTGAACAGTTGGCTATGGTATATGCACTCCAGAAATTCAGACATTACCTACTAGGTGGACATTTGAAGATGTACACAGACCACTCTACGTTAAAATATCTAGTTAATAAGCCTTTGTTGGGGGTGGAAATATGCAGATGACTTTTTTTGTTTCAAGAATATGATTTCGAGGTAATTGTGAAGCCAGGGCGATTGAATGCAAGATCAAACCATTTTTCATGCATTGAAGCAGGAGAGGATCCTACTAATTTAGAGGAAGGGCTACCTGACACACATCTCTTCACTTTTCATGTATCGGATAATCACTTTGTCGATATTATCCATTTCTTGACCACAAGAATGGCTCTAGAAGGATACACCAGTCAGCAGAAGAAAGAATTGGAGGTGTACGCGGTAGATTTCTCTGTGATTGTAGGCCATTTGTATAAGATGGGATCGAATGAGATACTTAGATGTTATGTGCATGATTTTGAATGAAATAATATCCTTTTTTAAGCTCATGGAGGACGTATGGGAGGAAATTATGTGGCAAAAGAAACAACAAAAAAGAAAATGTGCACTAGGTTGTGGTGCTCAACACTGCATAAAGACTCTATATCATATTGTAGGGCATGTGAAGCATGTCATAGGATGGGCAGGCCATCACAGAGGGATGAGCTACCTTTGACTCCATAGGTGTCATTGCAGCCATTTGAAAATGGGCAATTGATTTTGTATGACTTATACAACCTCCAGGCAAGAAAATAGGTGTGCTATATATCATCATCGCGACCGAATACTTGAAAAAATGGGTGGAGGCACAAGATATTAAGGACTGTACAAGGGCAACAATAGAAAAAATTATATTTGAATATATGTTGACTAGCTTTTGTTTCCCAAAGGTATTGATGAGTGCAATACACATTTTCTCAGTGAAACGATCAATGCCCTCACAGAAGAGTTCTAGGTTTATCATCAGAAGAGTATGCCATATCATCCTCACGCCAATGGAACAGTTGAGGCTTTTAATAAGATATTGGAGAATGTATTGATGAAGGTTTTCAACATACAGCAGAATGATTGGGACATGCACATACTGGGAGTGTTATGGGCTTACCAAACTACTTGTAAAAAGCTTACTGGTCAGACACCTTGTAGGTTGGTCTATGTTGTTGAAGTTGTAATGCCTATGGAGCACATCATGTGTAGTCTACGCATAGTGGCTTTCGCAAGAATGGTGGACTACGGAGCCTTAGAAGAATAGCTTGCAGAACTAATGGAGCTCGAGGAAGATAGGTTTTGGCTGGATTCCATCAGCAGGTTCAAGAGGGATGTGAAAAAACTTGGAATGATTGGAACATCAAATTGCATACTTTCAAGGTAAATGATTTTGTTTTATTATATGACAGTAAGTTTGATAAGATTCTGGTAAAATTTCAGATGCACTGTTCGGGGCCATATGTTATCAAAGAGATTACAGATGGTGGAGTAGTTCAGCTCCCGATGTTGAATGGAGACCCGTTCTTGGGAAGGGTAAATGGAAGGTGATTGAAGCCATACACCGAGGATCTAGCCCAATGACTAGATGATGGTAGCACAGTCTTATCACTCCAAGCAGCTACAAGGAGGTGCATGACTATAAAATAAATTACGCAGTTTGTAGAACTACGAAAAAGGGGGCTATGCGAAAAAGGATGATGTCACAGCATGAGGAGAAGCATGAAGGGAGTTACATTGTAGGAGGAGAGACAATGCAAGACAACAGGAAAGTGATAGTTACAGTCACTGTTCATGATTTGATAGTAAGGAGATGGTTAAGAGGAGTAGAGGGGCAACATTTAAGGTGGTATTTAAGAGTGAAATCTTTGGAAATGTACCACCAAATCAACATTTATGGATGTCAGGTTGTGTTATGTTCTTTCCACGTAGTTAACAGGGGGTTTGAGGGGTACCCGTAACCCCACTTTATGGGGTTCGGGGTAGCGCCATAGAAAATTTTGATTTTGGACCCTATGTTTGGTTGGGGGGACCCACCTATGGTTTTGTGCATGATTTTTGCACATGTTTTTTGGACGCGATGGTTTTTCAGTCCATGGTATTGGATGCAAGGGTTTTCAGTCCATGGTATTGGATGCGATGGTTTTCGGTCCATAGTATTAGATGCTTCGGCATGTATAAATATGTATTATAAAATTGAAAGGGACATAATGAAAAAATCAAGCTTGTAGTCCCAGTTTTGGGATCTAGTGGGAAAATCTCTATGTATATGTGTTTTATGTGTTATGCTCTTGCATTGTTTATTTTTTTGTGTTTTACAATTCGTATGTAGGTAATTTTTGTATGGGGTTAAAACCTACATTTGGTATCAGAGCTATTTTTTCCTTCAATGGGATGCCTTTATTGCTGAGGGGTTCCACTCGGGCCTGTGGAAGACCCTGTTCAGTGGGAGATCTGCGAGATCAATTCTGGTGGTGAAAGAAGATGGCGAGTGGTGGAAAGATAGTGATCAACAAATTTAATGGTTATATTTTTGAGTTGTGGAAACTCAAGATGGAGGATCTGTTGGTGGATAAAGATCAATGGATCGTGGTAGATCCAGTTACCAAACCAACGAGAGTGACCGATGAAGAATCGAAGAAGTTGGATTGGAAGGCAAAGAGCACAATACGATTGTGTGTCTTAGATTCAGTATTGCCTCATGTATCAGGGGAAGCTACGGCAAAGGCTTTGTGGGACAAGTTAGGGAATTTGTACCAATCTAAGTCTCTGGTGAATAAACTGTTCCTGCGGAAAAAGCTATATAACTTGAGGATGAAAGATGGAGACTCAGTGACAGAGAATCTGAATGCATTTAATACTGTGGTAAGTTAGTTAGCCTCAAGCCAATGGAATGTTTGAGTCTTTTAATAAGATATTGGAGAATGTGTTGATGAAGGTTTGCAACACGCAATAGAATGATTGGGACGTGCACATACCGGCAATGTTATGGGCTTACCGAACTACTTGTAAAAAGCTTACTAATCAAACACCTTGTAGGTTGGTCTATGGCATTGAAGTTGTAATGCCTATGGAGTACATCGTGCCTAGTCTACACATAGTGGCTTTCACTAGAATGGTGGACCGCGCAGCCTTAGAAGAACAGATTATGCAACTAATGGAGCTTGAGGAAGATAGGTTTTTGGCTGGATTCCATCAGTAGGTTTAGAAGGAATGTGAAAAAGCTTGGAACGATTGGCATATCAAATTGTGCACCTTAAAGGTAAATGATTTTGTTTTATTATATGATAGTAAGTTTGATAAGCTTCTAGGAAAATTTCATATGCACCCGCTAGGGCCATATGTTATCAAAGAGATTACAGATGATGGAGTAGTTCAGCTTGCGATGTTGAATGGAGTCCCATTTCTGGGAAGGGTAAATGGAAGCTGATTGAAGCCATACACTGGGGATCTGGCCCAATGACTACATGATGGTAGCACAGTCTTACCACTCCAAGCAACTACAAGGAGGTGTGTGACTATAAAATACATTACCCGAATTGTAGAACTACGCAAAACAGGATGATGTCATAGCATGAGGAGAAGCACAAAGGGAGTTACGTTGTAGGAAGAGAGACAACGCAAGGTAACTATAGAGTGACCGTTATAGTCATTGTTCATGATTTGATAGTAAGGAGATGGTAAAGAGGAGTAGAGGGGCAACATTTAAGGTGGTATTTAAGAGTGAAAGCTTTGGAAAGCTACTGCCAAATCAACATTTATGGACAAATTTTGGGGGGAACGGTCAAATTTGAATTCGAATTTTCCTATAAAATAAGCATGGCCATCCAGCGGAAAACAATTTGCATTCATGGAATTTCTGAATTGTGTTGTCTGTTGTGCATGAATCGTGAGTTCTTCAAAGCTTTGATCACAAGCCCCATGTTTGACAAATATTCAGAGTTAGATAGAACACTGATTACTGACATCATGTTAGGACTAGGTCCCGCTGAAACCACTAGCACCGGAGGAAATATCACCTCTGAGGGAGCTTCTCCAGAGGTTATGAGCATGAAGGCTCCAACTGCTGTGCCTACAATGCCAAGGTAACCTAGGCCGAAACCTGCATCAGTGAGAGAAGTCCCCAAATGCAAGAAGGACAAACATAAGAAGTCCATACCGGTGCACGAGTCACCGAGGAATCATGCTACTACACAGGCCCAGAAGAAAGACAAATTGTTTGCAAAGGATGAGGGGAAAGTGGTGGATTTAGAGTCTAAGGAGGGCATGGAGGACATCGACACCGAGAGGGTGGATCGTATATTCAAGTTGCCAGATTACATCCTGTGAAAGGGGAAAGTAAAAGTCGCCAAAGATCCAAATGTAGAGAAGTTATTGATCCACACACACCTGTTGCTGGAGAGAAATACATTCGAAGGTTCATGCTTGGTACGGATTCCAAATTTAAAACTGGAGGACTGGGATTTGGTGGACCACGAGAGGTTCCCCCACTTGGTGACAACAAACTACATGAAAGGGGTATTTTACAAGAAGTCAGGTGTCACTGCGCTAGAGCCTCTGCAATGGATTCTCAGAGTGAATTAGTCAGGGTTGCTAAACCTATTATGGGTGCCCCACTATCACCACTCCAACATCAACCTCATAGTGATCAAACATGTGCTGACCCTGGTGCATGATAGATGCTTGTGGCTAACGCATCAATTCCTATCACTGATATGTTGATCCATTGGATCACGTTGTTGTTGCACTCAAGGTTGAATCTAGCCAAGGAGTTCTGCAGAAAGATGAATGAGCGCGACCTCATAGAGAAGATAGAGAAAAAGTTCAAGCTCGTGAAGAAGCCACACAGGTACTCAATCACCTCTATCAATGACCCCGCGGTGAAAATAGAGACACAGATCTTAGCTAGAAAAGTTATGAGAAAATTTTGTGCGGACAAGGTTCCGATGTGAGTGATTTCTTTGGCTACAAAGTGTGCAGAGGGAGTGCAGTTCAATTGGGTGCACTATCTTTGTAGCGAGTTCCTCATGAACTATCAAGAGGCGTAGGATGAGAGTAAAACATTCCACTACGTGTGGTTGTAACTATCCATCATATTAGTAGTTGGGGATCTGCCAGAGGAGATCAGTTTCCTCTTGTGGACAAGGGATTATCAGAGGTTGCCAAGTTTGCATCCCTTTGGGCCACAAAAGTGTCACGAAGACCAAAGTGTTATAGGTTTTGATGGAGGCTAGTCTATGCATGGCCATCAACTAGAAGCCACAATTGTCTCTCATGGTGTTTGAACATCTCTCGGAGTATGCAGAGTTCAAAGCATATTTCCACCATGTATACATCAGGGCATGGAAGCATTCGCAACAAAAATGGTTTGAACATCTGTACTTGGCCATGGATGACATCATCTAGGAAACGATTAAGCGCTGGCTAACAAATTGGAACTCTCCATCCGATTTGGCCACAGGCACCAGCAAGTTCGTGGAAAAGAAAAGTAAGGAAGTGGCCAAGCAAAAGGTCCAGTAGTTGGCCAAGAAGCATAGAGAAGAGGTCGAGGAGAAGGACGGGTGGAAGCAGAGTGCACCGCAAAGCATCAAGATGAATAAGAAGAGCATGACTCCAAGCAAAGTGGTGAGTCCCCTTCGCCCCAAAAAAGGGAGGAGGAGCAGTCAGAGCAGGGTGGCGGTGGTCAAGAGGAGGAGAGCACTCCCTTTTGGATCAAAGGGTATAGGGAACAAGGAAAGGAAGTGCCATAGAAGAAATAAAAAGTGACAAAGTTGTTGGTGGATCCGATCACTCTAACAAATGGTGACCTAGATGAAATAGGTGACAAGGTGTGTGATACCACGATAGAAATATTCTAGCAGTTGGAACGGTAGCACCAAAAGATTCTAAGTACCATCCAGAAAGATATGCACGAGATGTAAATCCAAACAAGTAGGATCTAGGTAGGGGCAGGGTAGACCATCACTCCATCAATGAGTTTGGCAACGGGGATCACTCACGTTGACAAATGGATCCTTGAGCACAGAGGTGGCCAATGATAAGGTCATCATGAGTTATATGAAGAACATCAGCCACAACCTGGCCATGCTCCCCAATGAGTATCATCACACAATGTAGGAAGGTGTGACAACAGAGTTCAAAGCTCAAGAGTAGTATGCACTAAGCCTAATAAGTGAATATGGAGTGAACAATGAACATATGTTCGTTAAGATGTTGGAGGCATTTCAGGCCAAGGAGAAAATTCAAGCACAGAGCGCCCAACTCATGGCCTCAGTGGTAGAAGCCTATGGAACTGTGCTAGAATTGCATATCCCAGAGGAAGCACTGTTGGAGGCAGAGATCATAAAGCTTGTTGTGTGCGTGCACAATTCTAAGGCAGAAGTGGCTAGAGTTTAGTTCGAGTTGAACATGAAGCTGATTGAATTAGAGGTGAAGTCAGAACCTTCAACCCCACTAGAGGTAAGGGAACAATGCATTGCCACTGTGAAGCATGTAGTCGCAACAGTGGATGCCATGGTGTGGACTGCACTGCACTGTTTGAGCAAGCTATGGAGGTAGTCACGACCCTGCAGGAGGATCCAATGCTATAGGTCTTGAATACAGAAGTCTACAAGCTCCAACAGGGGTATGATGAAGTGAGGGTGACAACGCACACCATTGCTATAGCACAATGCTTTTCCAAGCTGCAGGAGGCGAAGTAGCTACTTACATAGGTGTAAGTAGCATAGAAGAAAGAGTTTGTTCTTAAGGCTAGATTAGGGCCTCGGTTGGAGGAGGCATACATCGTGTAGGCCAATATTCAGGAAAAATTGACAAACTTGTAGAGTATGTAGTAGAAAATCAAGAAGGATAATACAGGACTAGCCACAGAGTAGCCAGTCGACTAGATCAAGCAGGTAGCCACACAAAGCACGACTGAGGTAGGAGTTGCACAAGTGGAGTTGGGGGATCTCCATAGTCAGATCTCTGCACTAGCTGAGTTACTCAAGGGAAAGTCACGATCTCTGTGTTGGGAGCCTATTGGGATGGGGTCCCCTGGGTCAAGTTTTGGGGTTAAAAGCCCAAGTTTTGAAGTATAAAATATAAATTCTCCGCGAACTATGGTAATGGAGCACATAGATAGTTAAAGAGTCATAAAGGGTTTTACCCTTATTTATGTAGCTTAAGTTAGATTTTTGAGGATCCACCCATGGTCCATGGACCATGAGATTGTATAAACAGATGTGTCTTAGGATGTCTAAGGCAAGTAAGAGAAGATCAAGATGAATGTAATCGGTCAGTAGAAGGAATATCATAGAAGTCTTAGACTAGAAGGAAGGATTTGTAGCTATGTGCACAGAGGCCTAGAGTAGAGTTCGCGGCTGAGTGCGCATTGAAGTTTTGAGCCTGTAAGCTCAACCAAATATTAATAAGGCATATTGTTGCATAAATACCCATGTTTATCTCTTTACTTCTATTTTACATGAATGCACTTTATGTTGTGATTATTTATGAAATAATGATGTATTGATGCACAACATTACACGATTTATATTGTTATATGAACGCAATTGGTGTTAACTATTTATGTGAAGATTATCTTGTTGTATGTTAAAGTTATCAAACACTTCGGCTGATCTTGTTAAAAATAAACTGAGAGATGGGGGGGGGGGGGGGGGGGGGGATCAGTATTACAAATCAATAATCTTTTCATTTCCATTATTAGATTCATATATGCTACTTCAGTTAAGGCAACCCACATGTATACGCAACTGTGTTTAATGCAACTAGCGTATATCCAATAAACTTATGATTCAGTTAGTTGATATTTAATGAGTGCATCAGAACATTATTAACCATATAAATAGTAAACAAGTGCAGTAAAACAGAACATATAATAACACATAAGAAGCACAGATGAACACCATGATATAAGGTGGAAACCCATTGTGGGTGAAAACCACCTATTGCAATCATCTCTATCTTCCTTTTAATAAGAAACTTCTGTTTACAATTTTGTACTAGTGCTAACTCATACCAGTATGTAGGCACCCACCTACAGAAGGCTACAACCTTCTCTCATTCTCCAACTACTACTAGAAGGGAGCTACAACCCCCTAGCTCTTGTACTAGCTGATGTACTAGTACATAGGTGCTAACCTACATAAGGCTACAACCTTCTCTTTTCTTCTAGGGACCACATTTCATAAATTTTCATACTGGATCCATAAATACAAAAAAATCACCTCTGCAATACAATCAATAACTCTGAATCACCCAACAACTAAATCACTGAAACCTTGTCATCAAAACACAGTCACCAGAACACAGAGCAGAGCCCGGAACTTTGCAACAACCATTAGAACCAACAGTAACCTCAAATATCAAATCTCATAATGTATACACTACTTGACTGTGTTGAACCAACATGTATACACCCTTTCACCAGAGAGGATGTAGGAATTTACAGGGTAAGTTCCTCAGAAAGAACACCAAAAGGACACCGCTCACAACCAGATCTCAAATCAATACACCAGTATTTTTGAGATCTAGTTGTGAGCGGTGTCCTTTTGGTGTTCTTTCTGAGGAACTTACCTTGTAAATTCCTACATGGTATCAGAGCTATTTGAGGGCTGCGTCAGTTGGTGATCCAAATCTGAAGCCGATAGAATTGCATGCGGTTGTCGTTTCCTAGATCTACTATTTCTGACTGCTTTCAGGCTGAGAGGACTACTCTGTTGTGTTTGTAGCATCTGTTGCAGTGAGGAACCCCTTTCGTTTCACACGAAAAGGTTTCCGGTAGCCCTATCTGCGTCATTTTTAAGGTCTGGAGGTATATAGTGTTTATCTGCAGTTTACTGTTATTTTCTCTCTGGTTATTTCGGTTTTTGTTTATTTAGCCTTTTTTTATTACCGGATCTATACCTTTCATTTCTGCATATGCTCTTTGCCCTGTGACTCTGTACGATCTGGGCAAATCAGAAACAGAAAGGAAGTTTTTTTTCTCTCATGTGTATGCTCTTTTCCCTGCACCTTAGTGTGATCTTGGAAAATCAGAAACATTGAGAAAAATATTTAGTTTCCGGCTAAAGCTAAGTTTGAGCCATAAGGTTCGTTTTTCTTTGCATATTCGTGTTGGGTTTTTTGTTTTTGTTTTGTAGGAAAAAAAGAGATTTCTCAAGGCAAGCACGCAACCCAAGGCCCCCCCCCCCCCCCCCC